>JANIJH010000002.1:47217074-47228953 GCA_024520975.1 Erythroxylum areolatum
ATCTCCCATCTCACTCCTTACTAACAACAACACGAAATATTCTTCTGACCACGAACGAATAAACAAAAACCTAACAGTATTCACTACTCTCTTCTTCAAGTTTTTCAGTGGGTTGTTTCTTATCTCATACAACACTCAACTTTGTCCTTATCAACTAGGGAAAAAGAGTGGAAATAGTGGAGACTTTTCTTAAAGAACTTATTTTTATTGTTATTATTATTTTATGTTTTTCTTTACGTAAAGTATCTTTCTAGTGGATATCTCTCTATCTTTTGGAGCATGGCAAAGCATCACTTTTGGTCCGAAATTTTTTACCCATTAATAATTTTAACCCTAATATTTTGGAATGAATAATTATAATTTTAATATTTAGAATATTTTGGAATGAACAATTATAATTCTAATATTTAGAAAACGTTAATTTTGACCTAATATTAATAGAAAATTTAAACTCCTCTATTAAAGATCAGGTCAATAATATTTTTCAAAATATTTTTTATAGGTCTGATGTAACAAGATAGGACCCAATTTTTAATTAAATATACGAAATGTTATTTGATTATTAAGTGTGGGATCCACCTTTTTAATTAAACCTCAAACTTAATTTAACTAGACAATTAATTTAACATATAAACAAAACGATCCCACTGTTTACGTTTTGTTTATCTTTTCTTTGAAATCCCTCTAACCCTCCCTCACTGTATTATGTTTCTACGACTAGAATCGTTTACCTTCTGGAATCCGTCAATGCCTAGAATCCCTCATCTTATCATATCCCTTAATTGTTCTTATTCGTCGCTATCATTACAAGGTGAGGAAGCGCTGGATTAGGAGAGTATTTATTGCAAGCATCGTCGTCTAATAGTCGCTCTCATATGTGAGTGTCTCTGATATTTGGTTTACAATTACATGGGTATGACATATTTGGCCTATTAGTAGGGATGGCAATCCGGTCCGATTCGACCTGAAGTCAACGGGCCAAGTCTAGGTTGACCAGCCCACGGGCCAGTATTGCATGGCCTAACCAGGCCATAGCTGGGGCTCAGGCTAGTGGCTTAATCAAAAGTGACAAAACGATGTCGTTTTATTAAAAATGCCATCGTTTTTTTAATTTTAAAACGATAAATTAGGTTGGGTCGGTCTGGCCAACTCATAGACCGTCGAGTCTACCAATGACCGACCTGGGCCACAGGTTGAGCCACGAATCAAGGTCAGCCTGAGCTTGGCCTAGCACAACTTATTGCCATCCCTATCTATTAGCATAGAGCAAACAAAAGAATATACTTTTTTTGTATATTTATGCTTTTTATTTAAATTACCTCTGTTGTGATGAAATGGGCCATAAGTTTGCTTGGTTTTGCTATAAAATGCTTGTTATGAAGCATTTTGATTGGTATGGCCTTTGAGTAGTTTTGGGTGATGATTACATTATCCCCGATGATCATGTCTTTACTGATAGCTCCATAATTCTCAGTGATGATAGGCCCAAGAACCTTCCTCGATATATTTGCCAACAACTTAGAAGTAATTTTATATAGTAAGTTGTAGTGACGTATGGTTTTACAATCCCTATATGTGGATAGGTTGGAGATCATGAGGGGTAGGCATATGAATGTTGTATTAATTTTGTTAAGCATATTCCTTGTCTATATGAATTCCAAGATTGCGTCAATTATAAGATTCACCTTAGACCATGCTTATTGAGAGAAGTATTCATTCCATCCGAGCTAGATTTAAGGAGAATGGTATGACCATGTTTGTGTTGATCTCTGCAGGTGCTTTAAAAGATTGTTGTATATTTGAGATCTTATGATGCCTATATTCTGCATGCAGGCTAAGAATAATCGATGTTTCATATTGATGCAATTTGGTTGCCTTTTATTTAACAGATACATTTTATTTTCTTCACTATGATTCTCTTAAGGTTCTTCAACTATGTAACAGAAACACTTAATCAAAGTTTATTAAAATCATATTATTGATGATCACTGATCACTTTTGCAAATTGCAATATTACCCTCAAAGCTTGAATATCCTCAACGTGCACACCATATTAATACTCCTTAGTATTGATTATAATAAAAAGATTTCAGTTAAGTAAACAATATACAATTTTTTATAGTCAAACATTTTTTTCTTTCTTTTGTTTATCGATCCCAACTATGGATAAGGTAATACATCTAAAATACTGGTAGTTAGGTTTTTTGTTGACCTACAAGGTTGTTAAGATTAAATTTGGTGGCCTTTCTTATTACAAAGAAATGGAACACCTAAAAGGTATTAAGAAATATCATATTGTTAATTGAACCACAAATGTCATAAATATTAGATGGATCATGGGAAGTGCATTCTACTTAGTTGAAAAACAAGTCAAACTTTAAATTCTTATGTAAAGCAACCCTAGAAACATGCCAAATATAGTTGCAATTAGTAAATAGGCGTATCTTCTAATAAGCTTTAGACAAAAGATGACTAACTCTACACAGGTAGATAGCCATCTTTACTAGGTTAACTGTGTTAAATTGAAAATATGTTTTATGTATTTATTTGCATGCCTTTTTAGGTACCTCCAACTCTTATCCCTTTATTCACCTTTATAGCATCATGAATTTAGTTATGAGATGTCGTCTAAACATATACTAACTAACATGAAAAATGTAAAATCAAGAGTAAGTAAAAGATGTAGAACCTCAGTTATTGAAATTAACTACTTATCCACTTCATTTTGTTCTTTAGACATGTTACTGCTATGTCCATATGTAGTCCAAATTGCATGTATTCAATTTCAAAAACTCTCTCACAATTGACAAGTCTAGTTTTTAGCATGCTTCTTTTCTTAATTTTTCTAGTTTAGACATAATTCTTGGACAAATGTCACCAATGTACTTTCCATCCCTCCTTTTAATGAAATCTCTTTATTATTACCCTCCACATCATCATAAGTACGATTAAGATAGGTTTGTCTTGAACCTCTTTGATATAGGCATTGAAATTGTTGGAGTGATTGTTGATAAACATATGACACTTCATTGTCGAATAATATGTGTGTTTACATGATACAATCAATAAAATGCATTTTTACCCAATCATATATTATCTTATTATCATCTTTTAAATATGCAAATGGAATCATTATCATCGACTAATACAACAGTGAGTTCAAAGTCAGGCAATGTCATTTGCCATTATAGGCTAAAGGCCCCATTCAAGACTTTATAGAGTGATCATAATCCTGCCCAAAGATTTTGTGGATTGCCTAATTATCCAATGAGAATTTATTGTTATTTGATTATTGAAGTTGAATGTTAACTTGTGTTTTAGTTGTTTTTTTTAATGAAATTGAATGTTTTAGGTTGGGAGATGTAAGTTTTTCAATTGCTACAATGAGGAATTTATTAAGAGAATCGTTAAAGAGAATCAAAATTTAAGCAGTGAATTATAAATGTTAAAGACAGAGGTTTAAGAAGCACAATAAAGGAGTTTGAAGAACAAATGAATCTTTTGAAGGAGGATATACATTTATTAAGAAAAGAGAAAAAAGAAATTAAATGTATCTTAATGAACATTGTAATAGGATTTGTTATGGTTGTAGTACTTTTCTTTTGAAATTATGTTATGAGGATATTGCATTGAATTTCAATAATGTAATGGTTAATATTAATTTCAAGTATATTATGAAAATTTTGATTTTGAAAATTATATATAAATCATGTATTGAAGAAAAAACAATACTATTATATATGACAATATACAATGGATATATTGTATAACAACTTATAATGAATAAATTGTATATGAATAACAAAATTTATATATGAATATATGAATTATGTAATGAATCAAAAACAATACTACTATATATAACCAATATATAATGGATATATTGTACAACAACTAATAACTTATATATTGTATATGAATAATGAAATTTGTATATGAATTATGTAATGAAGCAAAAACAATACTACTATATATAATGAATAATTTACTCATTGCATATGCTGTCAAATATGGAGAAAAAAAGGCAATGTAAAAGAGAGATTGACATAGAGAGAGAGGTTGTGTGATAAATCATATTGATTTTGACAATATTTACGTTGTATGTAAACATCATAAACATTCATATGTGTACAACCTAAATATTTACATTGTATGTATATAACTAATCGATATTTACTTCATTTATACTTAACTACGTAAGATCAGGTTATGATGATTGTGTCATTGACGTTGTCCTTCTACTTACTTCAATTTGTAAATGTTTTGAAGTAATACTAGAATGTCCTCTGAATCGTAAACCCCTTAGCTGAAATGATAATTGAAATGTGTGTGAGTTAACATCTCCAAAGTTGTTTATATTGGCATCTACAGGTGTACCAACCTAGAAAATGGAAGATAAAATATTACATACTTTTGTAATTATTTAAAGTTAGAAAAATTGATAAAAGACACATTGCTAACAATATTACTTTGTTGATTAAGTACAGTATTATCATCAACCAAATTTGCATCCCTTAATTGTAACATCTTTGTCAGTCATTAGTACCAATAATAAGTAACATAAAATCGAAAACTAGTATACCTGTGAAGTTGCCTTTGCTATAACTTGATTATCATAATTATAAACATTAGTAATTGTATGCTTATAAAACTATATTCATATGATTGAAGTAAGGCGTACACACTTGTGAAGAAGCCTCAACATGTTGACTTGATATGTTATTGCTGCATTTTCTGGAGTTGACCTTGAAGACCACATTTTTGACATTTCTGTACTTACATTTTCTGACTCAATCTTGTTGGATTTTTTGTTTTCTTCAGCTTATTTTACTATTTTCTTCTTGCAATTTTCGATATATCAGGCATAACTCTTTTAGGTGGATGATATATCAACTCTGTATCACTTGAAGGCTAGAAATTTTCACCTCTAATTGGTTATAACACATGTTCATACAAACTCATGAATTGACCCTTTCAATAGCACGAATCAACGAATGTTTCAACCCTTTCTCTCGAGTGATGGATTGCACTAATCGCATAGGTGTATAGATATCCATATAGGTCCTGTGCCCGACAACTATATGTTTATTTTCTACCAATCCTGACAATATGCTTCCTACCATTGAAACTTCATTACCACTATCTCCATTTTATACAATTCTATATTGCATTGCTTCTTTTTTGTTCTTCTCCAACTTCTTCAATATGTTTAGTGTTATATCGTGCTTTCACCCAAATACAAAATGTTTCCTTAGCATGCCTCCTCATAACCATTATTCTAACAATCTCAAGCATGATAATCACTACCCTCTTTCTTACTGGTAGAATCCACCCATTGAAGGTTTCATTCATGTTATTGTCAACAATCAGACATTTACTTTGGAAAGACTGAGAACTTCTTACTCACCTCTCTTTAGGATATTCAAGTAATGCTACAACACATCTGAGGCTTATTTTATCAAGTCTTATTAGTTGCTCATCAAAATCTTGAACATACGTTGACCAATTTGCCGACCAATTGTTCCGTTCCAATTCACAAACTAATTGTGATATATATGTCTAGCGCACATTTGGTGATATGTAATGGGCAAAGTGTCCTTAACAACCCTGACTAATCGCTACAATAAATTCAGAAGATATCAAATCATATTTCATATAATGATTTCAATCCCAAATATATTTACATACCTTTTGCATATCAGATATAACTATAATTCCTTCATCATCTTCCAATTCCAAATCAGATGATAACAAATTCATGAACCAAGTCCATAAATCTGTGTTTTCCACTGCTACAATTGCCCAAGCCAATGGAAACATTCCTCCATCACCATCGCTACCAACTGCGCTTAATAATTTGCCTTGAAATTTTGCCTTAAGGAAACATCCATCAATCCCAAAATTTGCTCTTAAATGCTTCCACCCTCTTTTCATGGTGTTAAAAAAAGATATACAATCTTTTGAACTACAAGAAAATATAATTAAGTATTAATATACTACATAACATAACATAATGAAGTATAACATAACACACTTATAACAATGAGCTCTCTTGATTTCTTGATAATTGTAACTCAATTGCTAACCTAGGATTGCTTACCCTCAACTCGTGTACATATCCTTGCAACTTTGCATATTCAACAATAGAATATGTTGCTCTCTCTTTCCTCAATCTCTTCTTTTATCTTCTACACATGCTTAAATTAAAAAACATATTGAGCTTCTCTCTACATTCTTCCACCATTCTCTTGGTTGTGATACTAGGTTTCTCTAAAATTCTATCCTTAAAGTGTCTCGTTAAGATTTTTGTAGAAACCAATTTTGATTTGTTTGTAGCTCAACAAGTGTGATTACAATTATATGTTTTCACCCTGAAACATCTCTCATTCTTATCATATGCAGGATACAAAACCCATGGGCATCCATCCACACAAACACACCTAATCCAATTACTCTCACACTTTTTCAAACTAACATTGTATCTGGTACGTACTGCATAATCTACAATAATATCATTAAATTATTTTGCAGTCCCATACTCCATTCCTAACCTCCACCTATGTGCAACCTTTGTAGGATTATACTTAACAATTGAGTTGGGTTTGCATAAAGCTTCACCTACCTCCTCTCTACTAGGATATTCATCAGTGCTAATAGGATTACCAAAATCTGATGATTCAATTTCAATTGGATGATGATTAACTGGAATGTCTACATAAAAGTTTGATTAAAAAAGTGCACCATATTCCTCCAAATTCTCATCAATTTGTGCACTTTCTCCCTTCAAATTCTCATCCGTTTGTGCACCTTCTCCCTTTATATTGTCATCTGTTTGAGCATCCCTACCCCTCCATGTTCTCATCATCATCATCAATAGCATGGATAGGTATGTCTACATGATAAGTTACATATACATCAACAATCCCATGTATGTGTATTAGGTTTGCTAGCCTAATACAACTTTCATTTGAGTCTATAACTTTCAATGACTCCTTAAAGTTTAAACCAGGTTCTCTATAATATGCCTTATAAATTTTATCATACCCTAACTCCAATCCCATCTTATTTATTTTATTATTATTAATAAAGTCAACATCAACATTGTCAATGTAACAATATCCCCACCAACATATGTGAATTCAAGCTCTAACATAAAATTTCCACCATGAAAAAACCTTATACTTCCATATTGAGCCATTATAACCTATAAATATAAGCATACATGCAAGTTAAAATAAACAAAACAATGCAATGATTATCAAAAATAGCATGTTAATTATCATAAAATATAAACACAATGTAATGATTCCATGTAAATTTGGAGACTTTTGAATCAAATTGTCATGAAAGTGTTGTCATATATATACTTCATTATGTAAAGTTCTGATGCTTGCACATTCAACTGAACTAATGTTTTTATCTGACTACAATGGTGTAATTAAGAACCATCAAATATCTAGAGGTTACTGATCTAGAGTTTATAGCTTTATGTAGCTTGTTTGGATATGTTCGAGTTGTTAACTAGTTGAGTGTTTTTATGAAATATGTGTATGAATAGGACTGTATAATAATCTAGTGTAGTAGTCATTATAATACAATCATGATGCTGCAAATTCAGGTAAGTGTTGTTCGCCAATGAAAAGCATATATTGGTTGTTTGAATAAATACTTATCTACTAACAAATTTTTAGAAAAGAAGACTATTAGGAAACAATTTGTTGGGATTTGTAAAATTGATCATGTTGGCAAAGAGTATGAATGACATAGGAAAAAAAGAACCCTACGATTAACTCAAATCAAGCATTACCTTAATTAAAAAAGAATTCATCTGTGCAATAGATGATTTAGGAGTTTAGAAATCATTCATAATAAGACAATACATCTAACTTAGTCTAGAAATCATTCATAATAAGAAGACAAAACAGAAAGTTATACATAGGGCAATCCCTATAAAAGAATAATTGGTTTTAGTAAAATAAAGCATTTAGCTTACTTTAAAGGCAATGCATTAGTTGTTGAAGTAATTATAGATTGAATGCAAAGGTGTTTGGAATTTCAAGAGTTTAAAGGTCAAATTTGCCTAACAATAATACTTGGGTTACAAAATATGCGTATTTGACTTTCCTTTTCCCAATTTGCACTTATTCATTATTGTTGTCTTGGATACAATATTTTTTCATCAAAACATTCTTTGTCCAGAGGAGGCTTAAAGTTATTAATTTCTGTTTTATTGCTTACATCATGCAATTTGCTATTTTGCTACATAATTTTTGTTTTATAAGTCAAGTATTTACTTGTAAGATCAATTATGTATACATACTATGTTTCCTTATATTTAATGGATTTGTATCTTGTGGCTTTATCTATGAGGAGTTAATAGGATCGAAGGAATCATAGAACTTGAATGATGTGAATAAAATGAATATGGACACTCTCAATGTTGAAGACCTAACTAATCAAGTTTAAGTTGAAGCCAACCCAAAAGGAGACACTAAAGGTGATAATAAAAAACCATCATAATATATTGAAGAGAAGGTAACAAGGAGCTTAAAGAAAAGGGAGCCAATGTTGGAGCATGACAGAAATAAGGAGAGGTTCCAAGGGGTCAACAGGTAACTCTTCAACCAAATGACTCTCATAGTATGGAATCTTGAAGGTCTAAACTACCTAAGAAAGCAATAAGCATTCAAGGATTTGGTCATAAAAGAAAAGCCACCTATGATTGGTATTTTGGAAACCAAAATAAGGCTATAAAACATAGAGATGCTGAGATGCTTAAGGTCTCAATGGAATTTTTTTCAAAACATGTTCATCACAACTATGGTATAAAAATTATGGAATATAATGTAAGTACGGTACTGGTGAAGCAGTTGGATACATATGATTAATTAATCTATATAAAAATTCACTTCATTTGAGAGGGAATTATATGCTATGCTAATTTTGTTTATGGCTCAAACTGGATTTTCAAAGGAAAACACTATGTGAGAGATTGCAAAGGATTCAACAATCCATCTAGGGCCTTTTGATAGTGATTGGAGATTACAACAACACACTTTATAAATTTAAGGAAGAAGGCAACTACAACATTAGGAACTACAATGAGAACCTAAAGAATAGTTTGGAGAAACTTCAATTAACGAATTTCAAATTTGAGGTAGTTTGTTTACATAGAGCAATAAGGAAAGCTCTAATTGACACATCAAAAAGAAATTAGATAGGGAAACGATAAATGTTGAATGTCTACTTCACTACTTGGAGAGAAAGGTTATTTTATGTACTCC
Source organism: Erythroxylum areolatum (assembly GCA_024520975.1). Taxonomy (NCBI): domain Eukaryota; kingdom Viridiplantae; phylum Streptophyta; class Magnoliopsida; order Malpighiales; family Erythroxylaceae; genus Erythroxylum; species Erythroxylum areolatum. The sequence continues at coordinate 47,226,359 of JANIJH010000002.1, forward strand.
AAGTTCTCTAATCTTAACCTAATCAAAATCCAAAAGATATACAAGACCAATAAAAGGAGCATGTGCAGACCACAAAACAATTATTAAAGATTAATTACAATGTCTAATCATTCTTTGATAGGAATTAAACCATTATTAATAAAAAATCGTAGATAGTTATATCGTCTTTCATAATACTCTTTTTATGATCTATATTCAGTGACTAAAGTTCTAAATGAATAATTTATATTAATAATTGGTTACAGAGTGTACAGTTATGCATTAAAAATAATTGTGACATAAATTGACAAATAGGACAACTATTCATGAATAATGAAGTTTGTAATGTTCTTGAAATTATTTATATAGTTGTTTTAATTCTAATCGTTCTTGATTATAATTTTTTAATCTCAATTTAGTATTTCTTTAAACTTATGAAGAGTAGTTTCAGAAGCATTTATTTGTTCTAAATAATTATAAGTGTCACTAAAAGTTTTAATAAGTTTTCTACTAAGTAAAATTTTTCTTTCAATATGTATTATTGCTAGATGAATATTTCTACAAGTAGTATAAATAGGCATGTTTAATAAATAATAAAGAGAACGTAAGCAAAATATTGCAAAAATAAGAAAAATGAATAGCCTGAAATATATAAAACTAATGAAAAACTAAAAACATAATTGCTCATACCTTTTGTTTTGCTCTTTGTGTTCTCTTTTCTGACACCAATCTTTAGGCTTTAACTAAGAGGTTTGAAGAGTTTTAGACAAAAGATGATAAACAGATATTTTATTTTCTCATCGAGAGCTGCGAGCTCTTCCATTACATTATATATAGGCAAAGGGCTCTTAAAAGTGTCCCAAAACAACTAAAGATAAGAAAATAGTAAAAGTAGATTTTTTTTCGAGGGAATCTGCTTTCACTTTTTTTTTAGAAATTAAAAATTTATTAAAGAATTAAGGGGTTAACATATAGAAGAGGTCTGCCACATAAGACACCTTAATACACTGAAACATCTAGGCTAATACCAAAAAAAAACGATGAACCTAAAGCAAAAATGAAAGTTTTGTCGTTATACAATGAGGGTATAACAAATTTTTCCTTTTCAAAAAAATTACATAAACTTCTCAATTTGGGTGGGTGAGAGGCGATGCACAGAATGGCGAGGATAGCAGGGTGATTATCTCGTTCTTCTTCTCCTTCTTTCTTCGCCCATGATGGATTTCATCTCAAGTAAATCTCAGCTTTTGAATCACTACGATTCTTTGCATTTTAAGGCATAATGTATCCTTTGTTCCCGAACTCTACAGACATGGCTAACTAATGGAGTGAAGGATGCGCTCTGAGGAAATAGAGAAATCTCACTCAGGTAACCATCTCAGATCGATTTAGCTCTTTTATGTTTTTGTGTGAACTTAATGTGACTCTTTAATCTGACAGGAGGGGTTCCTTTAACCAAGACTGAGGAGGGAGCACTACTCTGCTTTCCAACAAGTAAGTCTAGATCTCCTCTACCTTTGTATTTTCCATAAGTAGAGGTATGATTAGGCATTTGCATTCAAGAAATTCTGTAGATGAGATCATGATTTCTGATCTGTAGTGAGATTGAACTCTAGTTATGAATTTCGCTAAGTAAGATGGAGCGAGAACTAGATTTTCCATGTGGGAGCTATTCCTCTGCTATAGTGAGAGTTCAACTGATTATAAATCAGTTGTTCTCTTAGGCTAGCTATAGCAAGCTCTATAAGAGAGAGTAAGGAAATAGACTTCTTTTCAAACCTTTTATTGTTCCTCTCCTTCCAAATTTCTTGAGCGTATGTAGTAATCGGGATTAGTATAACATCTCTATCAAATTTAGAAACATATAGATGGGGTAACTTCAGTAGGATGTCATAGAGTTTATTCGAATTTGGATCAGCAGCACATAATCTAGAGATTTTTTCCCAAATTTCTTTAGAGAAATCACACTCAAAGAAAAGATGGTCTCTAGTTTCTTCCGTTAGATTACATAGAATACATGTGTTTGAGGAGGGCAGAAATTGCAGCCTATCCAAAGTGCTGAGTCTGTTCAACATTGCTAACTAGAGAAGAAAGCTTGTGTTAGGTCTAAGAACCTTGTTTCAAACCATATAGTACCGTCCCACTCTATTTTCTATCCCATCACCTAATTGTTTAGCTTCCTTTATAGTTATTTCTGACATTAGAATCCCTTTCTATAAATAAGTATACCTTTCTCTGAGGCTTGTGAACTATGGAATGGACAGAAGTCTAATTTCATCCATTGATAGTGACTAGCTTCCATTTGCAACTATTTCTTTAATCTTAGTATTCTTAAGGAACCTTACCATAGGGTTCTTGCCCGATTTTGAAGTTAAGCTGTTGGATCCCGTATTCGGAACCCAACTACTTATACATATTCCCTCAATACGTCCAAATGATTCCTTATGAACTCTTATCACCCGTTACCGAATATCAAATCTCTAATTCGAAAATTCCGATATAAATTTTTTTTCATCTTATTCATCATAAAACCATTTTTATACTTAAAAATTTAGCTCGGTTCTTTAGACGGTCCAAAGTTGCTTCTTAGCAACTTACCAAATGAATAGTGCACAA
>JANIJH010000002.1:47229059-47244469 GCA_024520975.1 Erythroxylum areolatum
TCATATAATTCTTGTAATACTAACAATGCCGCACCAAATAATAATTTCTCAACAAATCGAATTTCACTAAATCCCTTTATTTAATACCCAAAACCTACACAATAAAATCCTCAATTTATTCCAACCAAATTAAAAATATCACATTAAACCTCAAAATAATTTAAACATTCTTAATGCGAATCGGGACCCAACATAAGCTCCTTGCCCTGTCCAATTATCATACCATAGGGAAAATCTTTCCCCAACCCCTATTTGACAAGAAATCTTCTGTTGAACTTCATCATTCAATTTCATAATTTTGTTGAAAAATCAAGTGTAACTGTCTTTAGGTATTAGCGCCCAAAAGCTCCCATCTTTTAATATATAGATGTGAATCAATTTAATCCACATTGACTGTTTATCACTCTAAATTCTCTTAGTCATAAGTAATATGTTCTTCTTGGTTATTGACTCCAGTCCTAATTCCCCCTCTTGTTTCAGTTGACAGATACTCTTCCAGCTGACTTTTTCTTTCCCCCCATAGGAAGTGCTTCATCATTCTTTCAATTACTTTGGTAAGCCCTTTGGAGAGACATAAGTAGGAGCACCAGTAAGTTTGCATTGACAATATCACCAACTTTAAGAGCTGAAGTTTCCCTCCATAGGATAAGGCTCTATTAGTCCATGATCCCAATCTTTTCCTTAAGGAAATTCCATAACCTCCATTATTTATAGTAAAAACCTCTAGTTCACACGATCAAAAGCTTTCTGTAGGTCCAATTTGATAGTACAGTTATGAGGACTTTTCCTACAGTTATACCCTTTCAATAGCACCTGGACTAGAAGAGTATTGTCCCCAATATCCCTATTGTTCATAAAAGCTCCTTAATTCTCACTGATGAGATAATGCAGAACCTTCTTCAACTTGTTTGTTAAAATCTTTGCAATAATCTTATAGAGAAAGTTTATGTAAGAAATATGTCTGAATTCACTCCAATAGGATGGACTTAAGCTTTTGGGGACTAAACAGAGGAAGGTCTTATTAATCTCCTTTAGTAGTACCCCTCTTTGAAAGAACTCATGCACTACCTTCTTTACTAACCCCCCAAAGTTCTCCAAGTTTTTAGATAGAAGAAACCATTCAAGCCATAAGGCCTGGAGTTTTAGAGCCGTTCATGTCAAACACCACCCTCTCTATTTTTTGGTTTGTAATTGACCTAATTAATAAGGAAACCATATGTTCAGGAATTCTTACTGTATCAAACTTTATAAAATCATCTCCTATGTCAGGAGGGGAAGCTATTAAACCTAGAAGGTTTTTGTAAAAGTTCATTGCTTCCTTAGCTATTCCTTTTTGTCCAACCACGACCTCTCCAACTTCAGTTTTAATGGAGGTGATTGCATTGTTCTTCCTAGCTTACACTGAGTTAAAGAAGAACTTCATACATTTGTCCTTATCTTTTAACCAGTTAACTCTAGATCTCTATTTCAATAATGAGCTTTGGTTATCCACCAGTTGCAAATATTGCTTTAGAGCTTCCTTTTCATCAGAGGCTAAAGAAACATTTGTAGGATTATCTACCAATGAAGTCTGAATAGCCAACAATTTATCTCTAGCTTTTTCAATTTCCTTTGAGAGATTTTGTCCTCTTTTTGAATTTAGAGATTTCAGTTCTTGTTTGATAGACTTAATCTTTTGGAGGCAAATGTACTGTTTTGTCCCAAAGCAATCATACTACAACCCCTTTAATATTACCTCTTGAAAACCCTGTATATTTGCCAAGAAATTGTTAAATCTAAAAGGATGAAGGATTTTGATAGAGTTAAACAAATTGTCAATCCTTATAGGAGTATGGTCAAAATTTTCAGGGTCTAAGAATTTTGCTAAACTTCGTGAAAAGGAATTTAGCCATTCCACATTTACCATAGCCCTATCCAATTTTTTCCTAGCATGCCAAATTGAACTTTGTTTGATAGACTAAGTGAATCTATGTCCTTCAAATTTTAGATCTGTGAGTTCCACCTCCTATATACAATCATACATATCTGAAGAATAATTGTATAAATTACAATTACCTTCTGCTTCATATTTGAATAATGTAGTGATAAAGTTGCCACATACTAACCATGAAGAATTTATCGAGGCCTTTAATCTTCTTATAGAATTCCAGAGTTTATTCATTTGAAACTCGAGGTTAAAACCATAAACAAAAGTAGCTAAAACACCATATTTTTCCATCTTTAAGTAAATCTTAGTGTGAATAAACTGTTGATTTGTTTCTAGATCATTCACCTCCAAGAAATCACCACCATAAGCAACAATAATCCTACCATAAGCATGGCTTTGGTAGTTTATTAAAAACTATCATTTCCTACCCAAACAACAAAGCTTGTTCATATTTGCTTCCCTAATTTTAGTTTCCAGAAGACAAAAAAACGTGAGATTTTTCCTTCAGGGAAGAATCCCTTATCGCATAAACTTAGAAGGGTTATTTATTCCATGTACATTCCATACTATAACAATTATAGGAGGTGACTCTTACCTTTGGAGCCTTTCCTACTACTCCTATTACTTTTCCTAGAAGTTACTTATTCAAACTGCTCCTCTTGAAGCCCACCATTCGGCAGTTTAACCTTTTGTAGGCTTTTTTCATTTTCTTGCGGATTAGAAACTCCTTCATCTTGATTAGTTTCACTAATTTCCAGCCCATTCACCCCTTTGTCCATTAGAGTATTATTTTGATCAACCAATGATATTTGACCAAATCCCCCCTTTTGTATGAAGCTAGTCTATTTCTTTCACGAATGCTCCCCCCACTTTTAAGAGAATCTTTTTCCAACTAAATTTCTTCAGGATTTTCAGCTACTTGTTCAACCTCCTCACCATCTTTCTTTTCTTTCGAATCATACTTTTCTATAACCATCACCTCCTAATAGTCTCCTCTAGTAAAGATTCTTCCAGTGGGTTTCCATTCTTTACTTTGAGCTTTGAGAGACATTTTCTATTTCGTTACCATAACTCTATCCTCTCTAAGAGAATACTCATTTGCCAACCTTAAGATAGGAATGCAATCTTTCATTTATTTAGAAATGTCCATACTTACACACAATCTAGCAAACTCAATCTTTTTCCTCATAGCGGTGTTTTCATCCATACATTTAGGTTTCCCCAAATAACTTGCTAGCATACTCAAGCCTTTAGTAGTCCAATATTCTAAAGGAATATTGTGAATGTTCATCCATAAGGAATGTTTTTCATTCTAATTTTTCTAGTTCCATTTCTGGTTGCCAACTTTGAAGATATAAGGTGAGTTGAGAAATGTGCCAAGGACCTACTTCAATTACCTTTTATGCTTCTGATTTTGATGAAAAAGTGAAGATTATGTTATCCTTCTCAGTGAGCATTACCTCCATTACGTCTCTTCCTTTCCAATTCCTCCAAGTCCAAGCTTGTATCACTAGAAAGGCAAGTCTTCTGTCCATAAAAAAAATCAACTAAGGTAGACTACCATGTCCTAAGTCCCTCCTGTAGAATATCTAGGCTAGGAGTCACTATTAGTTTCCCTTCAATCTCCACAGGAGGACTGAAAATCAAAGAAGAATCAGAATTATCTCCTACAAGAAGAATCTGCTTTCACTTTTGAGAAATAGTAACAGTAGATTTCTTTGTCGAGAGAATCTGCTTTTAATTTTGAGATTATCTACATAGGTGGCCTAAAGATATTGTAGGAGTCGTTATAGGCCACAAGTGGCTTACATAATTGAAAATAATTACTCACTCCTTAATAATTACATCAACTGAGGAGCTGTCATCTTTTTCTTTTGGAATGGAAGGATAGTTGGTACATTAATGGGATGGATATTGCTGGCGTTGTTAACAAATGGACTAATCTTCTGATAATACGCTAAATACTCTAGATATGGTTGAGAAATTTTCTTCGATTTGTTTGATTAGTTGGAAGGAATTAGTAGATATGGGTGTACGATAAGCTGATGTCATCAGAATATTTGGTCCTCTGTAATTGACATTAATTAATGAATCTGGAGTAATCTTTAGACATTGCTGATAAACACCTTCAATGTAATGGAGGTTAAACTAATTGATGATATCCCAATTGAATTTATATTTTAGTGGTTCGTCGATGAGTGGATATATAACATTGTTGTTTCCTACCTGTACATAAGCTATTCAAGATAACTGTACGTTTAAGTCTTTGAAATTGTCTGCTCTTTTAAAGATCAGATAGCTACTAAAAACTTTGATAAAGATTTCTCGTGCTTTTGCAAATCTTTCTTTGTAGTTTTTGACTGCAAAAGTGAATCTAGCTGGAAACTCGACAAGACTGTTTAAATTGGTTAAATAACTAATATCCACTAAGCCACTGTGGAAAAAGAGATAAGTAGTGAGTGCATCTGTTTCTATAAAGATGATAGCTTTAGGTCCATATTGTCCACAGTTTTGGGGGTAATACTGAAAAATCTTTTGTTCCTCCTTCCTTTCGTTGAGTGCTTGAAAACAATCATAGAAAATCTCAAGAGTAATTCTTTTCATTTCATTCTTTAGTGCTCTTGTAGGTACAACATTGATTCTTTCCATATTAATAGGTTTTCCTAATGTTTTCATTCTTGAATTTGATGGTTGTTTTTCTAAGGCTTGTTGATTGTGAGGTTTTAATGTAGGATTTCTGAATTCGACCAAGGCTTTTTCTGCTTCTGAGCTATTTGAATAACTTCGATGAATGATTGAAGATTTTCCAATAATATGGATAGAAGCCTTATGTCATTCATCATATATTCCTTCCATTGATCCATTAAAAATAACATAGACTTTAGATTCTTTAAAATCTTCTTGTTTTTGAGAGATTGATGGATCGGATTTGGGTAATGGATGAATAGATTCGGCTAAAATGTTTGAAGGAGCAGGGGGTAAAAGTGTTTGAGTAATTTGTTGGGGAGTAATTGGTTGGATGGCAGTGATGTTTTGTTTTTCAAGAAGATTAATGGTTGATCTTAACTAATTAATCTCTTTTGTCACTGACCCTACTTGTTGTTAAAGATCCAATAATTCTAATTCCTTTTTAATGAGTGAATCTTTTAGGCTTAGGATTGCTATTTCCATTCTCTTATTAAGGTATCTGCAAGACTGTTAGTAAAAGATTTTATATAATGTATTTGAAAATTATATTGATTTAGTTCTAATTGTCATCTAATTAAGCGTCCCTGATTGTAATTTTTTAAAATATTTAGTAAATCCACATAAATACTTACAGTATGTCTAAATATGAAATTCAACAGTTAATTCCATTTTCTTAATGTTTTAATATATGCTAGTGTTTCCTTTTCATGGATAAAATATTTCCTTTCAGTGGGATTAAAAGTCTCATTGATATATTTACATAAGAGATAATTCCTTGACTTGGGTGATTGTGTCAAAAGACAGTCAGCCCATGTATCCATACTTGCATCAATTTATACTAGTAGTTTATCTTTATCATTATAATTATATAATGCTAATAAGTTCTTGCAAAGATTTTTTAATATACGTACCGTTGTGGTGTCTTCTTCTATCCATATCCATTAAGTTTTTGTACTACATTTAAATTGTAACATCCAAAGCATCCAAAATACAACAGCATCCAAAACACAACAACAAAGTAGAAACATTACAGGACCACATTCAAGACAAGAAAGTAGCCAAACATTTAGGACCACACATGAGTCAACCCAACAATAAAATAACGACAAAATCCAATATCTAATGTACACTAACAATGAAAACAAATGCAGCCCACAAGAATGAAACATCCAAAACACACTAAAATATCTAACAAACAGCAAGAATAAAATCTAACAAACCTCAGTTAACTCAATATACTTTGATGCTAACAATTTCTTTAGACGATTGCTGACAACTACGTTGCACGAATGCTACTTCCGTTGACCAACTTTACTGACGGTGATCAATAACGATGGAGAATGATGGTCAATTGAAAATGATGGAGAACGTTCAAATGTAATTGAAGCAATATCGTATTCACATGAAACAACATCGCATATATGTTTAATGAAACATGAAAGTTTTGTTAACTAAATCGTTGTTAAGTTAATATTTGTTTTATTCAACTAATTATTAGGTTAAATCTTGTTAGGGTTAACCAATTTAAGTAAATAATCAGTAACTTTAATTTGTCTAGTTAAGTTAAGTTTAAGATTTAATTAAAAGGGTGGGTCCCACATTTAATAACAAACTAAAATTTTCGTATATTTAATTAAAAATGGATCCCATCTTGCCACGTCAACAATGACATGGCGCATCACAAATACAAAAATAAAAAATAAAAACTGTCAGGTCAATGTTGACTTGGCACTTAAAAGAGGGGTTTAAATTTTCCATTAGGATTGGGTCAAATTTTAATAGTTTCTAAATGTTAAGGTTATAATTGTTCACTTTGGAATGTAAGGGTCAAAAGTGACAATTTTGCCTTTGGAGCATTGATAATGTAAGAGAGTTTGTAGGTTTGAGTCATTGAGTTTGTGTTTGAGTCATTCTTCTACACTTATTTATTTTATGCTGCCTATATATTGTGTTCTTCAATAAAAGACAACTGTGGAGTGGACATAGGGAAGATTAAGGTTTTTATCAATATTCATTAAAATCCACTTAAACTTCTAATTATGTTCCAAGATCAAAAACTTGACTTAAAGAAATAAGCCTCATGAAATAGCTTACTCGGCTAAGTTTGTTAACAATAATGTTACAAAGGTCTTCTAAGCAACGAACTTATACCGTAACTCATGCCTGCTCTGCATGACAATTTCACTTAGATTTGTTAAAGTAGGATTTAGCCTTCTCACGTGATTATAGACCAACAATCTTATTCTTGAACATGTCACAACTTTTGCAATATTTAACTCTCACACTCTTGCAACAAACTAATAAAGAATTAGAATATTAATGACAACAATAAACACAAAAGAGATACAACAAATGCTAACCTTTATTACTTCCCATAACATATACAAAGAAATGCTTTAATCTCTATGTCACTCTATATGAGAGGAGCAAGGCTTAAATGCGTTATTTATACACTTCTTTACCTAGATCACTTCTTATCTTATCGAATTACATCACCTTATCCAATTAGATGATATCCCCATTTAAATAGGACTCGATATTATAGATTCTAACTTCATCCTAACTAACAAGATAAAGATAATGTTAGAATTATGTCTATGACCCAATCGTTATGTAATAAATTGACCACTTTAGTTTTATGATTATTAATTTTGATTAATAATATGGCAAAATGATTTTATTATCATATTATGTTTATTGTTTTTATTCTAATATGATAAGTCCTTGATTACATTTATACACTTGTCATTATAATGAAGATTATGATAATGAGAGTAAGTCTTTAAGATTTAATCTAAAAATGTTCTTGATCATAGGATAATCAAATAAGGACTTTAATGATTCGGTTAGATCAATATATATGTAATAGTATCTATTAGATAGATATTAGTAGATCTTATTTACTAAGTTACATATATAGATGATGCATATGGAGATACGATCATTTAACTGACCAAACTGAGAATTCTCAATAGTTAATATTATCTATGAACTATCAAGTGGGTTATTCTCATAAAGATTTAAATGTATATTTTTCCTTTGACCTGAGATCATCATAGTAATTAATAGGTTACTTATTATGTTTTGATGTCAGACACCTAGTGTGTAAAAATGTTAGTTGAATGATCATTGGATATAATTAAGTATCTATCTGATTAGTGGTGAGTCAGGATAGGATCCATCGACTCTAGGTAACGAGTTTGAACTCTATGTTGTCATTGATCTTAATGGTTGTTCAAGACTTTGGCCAAAGTGATTGAATGAGTGAGGAAAAGGAGTTTTCTAAGTCATTCACCAATCATTAGTGATCGACATGTAACATAGTTGGTTATCTAATAAGTTTTGACAGTTAAACCATACATTAGGATAATCTGAAGTTATAATGATGGAAGGTAATAATGCATTATCCTTAAACTAAGGTTCTGTTTTTCTAAGATTGTTACTTCACACTAGCCGGTCGTTAAGAAGTATTGCTAGATTCTAATCTTGGTTAGTAATTAATTAGATTAATTACTACCGACTTAGTGATGAACCTATGTGGTCACACACTTACAAGTATAATATTTCCTGTTTATGTTATTTAATTTATTATGAGATAATTTATTAAATAATCTACATGGCATATTATTATATTTTTTGCTAGATCTTATTTCATTTTATAAATAATGATAATTGTTTATTAAAAAAAGGAAGGAAAAGAAAATAAACGTCAGATGGCCTTGGTGGTTTTGTTTTGGTTTGACATTTAAACCAAAACAAAATGAACCGACGTGTTTTGTGGTTTTCAAGTTTCAAAATAACGTTAGAACAAAAACAAGAAAAGGAGAGACGTACGTTTTCATGGTTTTTGTACATGCATGAGAAACAAAGAGAAGATAAAATCTATCATGTTTTCCAGTTTATTTTTTCGTAAAGTGTATGTGAATAACAGTGAAGAGAAAGTGAGACTTTCATTTTTTTTGTAAGTTGAGAATAAACAAAGAAAAGAGTTTGAATATAGAGATATTCTTTGTTTTTGTATGTTAGAAAGAAAACAAAGATATAGAAATATTCTTTGTTTTTTGTTCTTTGTGCTGAAAAATAAACCGGAGAAAAGTTTGAGAAAATTGTTCTCTATTATTAAAAAAGGGTTCTTCAAATTTATCCATAATCATATCAAGTTTTGAAATCGGAACATATTTCTCGGTATGGAGTATATAAAGATTTCGTATTTTCGAAGTTCCGTATCAATTAATCTTCACGAATTCTAGATATTTATTTTTGTCAGTTCCTACTATAAGTATGATTCTTAAACGTAATAAATAAATATTTGATTGTTAATTTATTTTCTCTATGTATACGATCCTTCAGATAACACCAATATAAAATCGATCCATCTGTGAAGATTGATCGTATTTGTCACATCATCCAAGATCTCTCCATGATCTCCATTTGTTGATGATGAGTCATCTAAACTCAAAGCCTGTCATAACACATTAATCGGATCCAATAATTACATATGTCAAGTCCATTAATCATGTTCTTTTTATTTGAGCATACACTAAATCCTTAGTCAATCAAAAACTTAGCTTTAGCCAAGTTAACTCGTGTAAGGTTCGAAACTCTACCCCAACTTGCACCATGCTCGATTTAACTTGCTAAATCACCTTAAAACTCTCGCTTGCCATCGTCATGCATGTGATTCAGCTAATCTTTCTCCCAAAGCTCATTTCCAGCTAGCTGCGAAGCGTCTTTATGTGCTAAGAGCGAACAATTACCAACATTCAAAATCACCTCTACTCTCCAAGCAGCGGTCCCATGGTAGGAGAATTCATTCTCTTCGGGCATTGTAGCTTTCATTTCATCATCAGTTATAGTTTTGGTTCTTAAGAATTCTACTTCGCTGTAACGGCCTGTGTCATGTGAGGACCTCGCATTATCATATAGATTGTGAACAAATCTTATTTATCAACAGAAAACAAACGAAAGCTATATTGTTACCATTGAATCAGCAACTTTAATGTCCTCTTGATTCTCGGTACATCGCCAACGACCCCACCGCTATTATTTATTCTTCACTCTCAATTTTTGGTTAATAGTTGAATTTGTTATTAACACAATAACAAACAAATTATCCTGATAATTGGTTTGTTACACTTACAATATTGTTTATCGTTACTTTGTTCATGCAATTTACAACGTTGTCTACAAATAGTAATCTCATATCATTAAAATCTTGAAACATACTAAAAGTTCTGGGGGCTGCTGCACACGACATGTCCCATTCAAGGAACAAGAACCTTGGTGAATATTCTCTTGGTCCGACACACTACATAAAATATTGTGACAAACAGTTGCTTGGTGCTCAAACCTTTGTCGATGGTCGCACAAGTCCCAGTCCACTACCACTTCCCAAATGCTTGAAGTCTGTAGCAACAAGATTGTCCCCGTGGCCAGCAAAGCCAGTTCCACCTTTCCCCAAGTTCACCAAATGTCTCTCTTTACATCCTTTATTGCAAACCAGACAAACCTTATCAACGGCCATAAACCTTTCAGCACACTTCTTGCAGAAGACATGGCCACATGAGCTAAGAGCCACCAACGACATTGTATTTGTTAATGTAACTCTGCAGCTCGGACAGATATATGTCTTATCCAAAGAACAGGATTTCTGCTCTTCACTGGTGTCTTCCGTGAAGTAGATGGGGAAAAGGCTCTTCATTTTAAGCTTCTCCTTGCCCTCTGGACACACCGTACTGTTCGATGGAGTTTCAACTTTAACAGGAGCTTCTGGTGTAGCAGAAGGCAGCCAAAATGCCTTCATTGTACGAAGTGCTTCCTCTTCATAGGATGTGGCCTTCACACTGTTTGCACCATGAAAACCATTTTTATCTCGGCTCAGGTTTCTATCACTGTACTGTGGAACTGCACCGTGATTCTGTTGATCAAATGCATCAAGTTCTCTAGCTTTCTGCAACATTTCTTTCTCTTGTTGTTCTTCCTTCTCCTGTTGCTTATGTAAATCATAAGCAACTAGCTTCCTGCCAAGTTAGCGGCCATGCTCTTAATAAGTCATTGACAATAAAAAAGTACAGAAGAATATAGTAGTGCCCAGAGTAAACAAGCTAAAACAAAAAGGATGCAGGAGCCGTGCTACTAAATTTTGCTGCTAAGATGGCCCATAGACCATCACCACAAACTCAGATCAGTCAGTCTCAGACAAAGAACTTAACAGTCTTCTATAGATATTCAACCACAACGAGATTCAAATTCATCAGTCCATATTTATGCTAAACAAAATAAATAAACAGAGACAAAAAAATGTATCAAGCAGTGCAATCACCTCAATAAATAGATGAAACTGCAAGCATTTATCGAGAGCAAGAATGAAATCATCTGCATAGCATCAGCACACACTAATCTTTAAAGCCTAAACCTCATGAGTCTTCTTGCCCTGAGTATGCAATGCAGTTGTCTTGAAGGTAATCATGGTTGGAGAAACAAGCTCTAAGCCGTGAACCTAGTCTATTTTCTCTATAAGGGGCTTGGAGAAGATCTAAAAGAGGTCCAGGCATCACAGAAATCACATGCACAATTTCAAAACTTTTCAAGACTTAAAGGAGACCAGTTAGTTCAGGCACGATAAGAATGGTTTCTTTCCTGACATTCCTAACAAAAATCGGGAACGCATATCCCAACTTCAATACCAGAACTTCCCAAGGCAACATCACGATTTGCAGAACAATTTCAGACTCACTCAAGTAACCAAAGTTTTCCATGTGCATGTCCCTAAGGTTGCAGCATACATAAGGAGAAGAAAGTTAATCACCAAAGATATGCGCTATCTTAAATAGAAACGAACCAAGCACCAATAACACTCTATTCACCTTTCATCACACACTGAAGTCCAGGCTTGCCCCTCCATGAGTAAAATCTTCTCAATTAACCTAAAAAATGCTAAATCACCAAATAATCCATATCCAACCCAATAGTCGAGTATCTTCTACTTCTCGAATACCTGTCCCATAACATCAAACTAAGTTTCTAATAATTCAGTTTTCATGTGAGCATCTAAGCTATAGATATCAAATTACTATGAACTATAATCCCAGAAAAATATCCATCTAGCTTCAACGTAAAAGCAAAAAACTGCCCAGATCCAACCTCCACCAAATGAACAAAAGCCCCCGAATAAAATCAGACGCAAAGAGCAAAAACAAAAGAACGAATGAAAAAGAGCAAAGGCTTACCTTTGTATGTCCTTCTTCTGGGCTAAGAGGCATTCGAGGATACACTCTTTGCAAAACACGTGACCTCTCTGGCAAGACATGGGATCGATGAAAGGCTTCAGGCAGAGGCTGCAAGCGTCGAAGGGTTTGATGGAGTCCTTACCAAGCCTCTCCCTCTGGGTTCCATAGCCCAGCTTCTTCTTCTCTTCATATGTGAAAAACGCCAAATCATTGTTGTTCTTGGAGTGTCTCTGCGGCATCTTCTTCTTTTTGGTTCTTCCGACAGCTCTTTAGATTGGGTTGAAACTCAAAAACCCTAGAATTTTTGGCAATTGGATTGGATGTATGTGTCACAGAGAAACACGATGAGAAAAGAGTCGTATTTAATTAGACGGGAGGGCATGGTCACGTCGTTTACCGCCTCACTCACGTTTTTATCAACCGTTCACACGATCCTACGAATTTCTATAAAATTGCCGGACGCTAATTTCCGTATCGGGGAAATTGAAATTAGTGACATGCAATGCTATCTTTTATATGAAAAGAAGGATAAAGAAGTAGAATTAGTTTTTCTTATTTTTAAAAATATTTCTATTATTTATAATTATATAAAAAGTGATAATTTATGTAATTTAATTTGACATGAATTTAACAACATATTTTATTAAAATAATTCAATAAAAATATTTCTAATAGTATTAATATTACAAGATTTTTTTAGTGACATTTATCATGAACCCCGAAGAAATTACTTTACAGTGTATGTATAATTAAATTCATAATTAGCTTTTAACTTTATCTATAAACAATTCACACCCAATATTTTATGATCACAATTCAACTTGGACTTGTAAAAATAATCAATTAAGATTTATTTTATACATCAAATAAAGTTTGTATTAATTTATTATACATATCAAATTAAATTTGTGTAACACATTCTTAAGATTATTGATGTGAGAGGGTACTTGGTTAATTGGTATGAGAAGAAAAGAATGGGTAATGAGTAAAAACAAGATGGTTGATAATATTATGATTGGATGAACAATGTTTTAATACCTTTTTGGGGCAATACTTTATACCCCCAATATAGTGAGGAATAGAAGTTATGTTCATTTCTATTTTTCACTATATTCATTATAATTCATATCATTCCTTCAAGGGAACCAAGCACACCCATGTGATACTTAAATAATAAATTTTTAATGAAAATTCTTTAGAATACTTTCATCTTAAGAGAGATATTAAAAAAAACTCCCTATTTTTTTTTGTAGTTTTTCTACTAGAAAAAAGAGGAGGCAAAATTCATCATATGTTGTACATAAGAATTTGTAGATAGAAAAAAGTAGTTGGTAATGAATCAATGTTAAAGATCGATAACATTGGTCGAAAAAGAGCTATTAACATAGTGAGATCCAACCTAATTATGCTTAGACAAAGTGGAGCTCCATTAGGATTTGGGTCAAAATAATTTTGTTTTGTTAAAATTTAATAAAACATCTTTTGATCAATTGGTTTAGGTCATTTCAGTCAAAACAACATTAGACTTGACTTAACTTCCTAAATTTGAGGTCAATTTGAAATCTAATCGACATAAATTTTATCCGTTGACTTCGAATTAGATAATTTGGACCTAATCAAAACTTTTCCCTTTGTTGTAATGGTCAATTTGTGATAAAATAATTCTTGGTGGTGACTTCATGAAAAAGAGAAACAAATAACTAAAAAGAAAAATATATGGATCTTATCTTGAAAAAAGTGGTAGAAAGTGAGTTTCCAAAATTGAAAAGATAGAGAATCGAGAGTGGAGAGAATTTGGTGAATTTAAATGACATTAGGTAGAAAGGCAAGACATTCTTCAAGAGATTTTTGCTTCTCTTTGATTCCATAATAGTTTGTGTCTATTAATCAATTATTTTCTTTTTTCTCTCTTTTTGCAAAATTTTTTACCTCTATGTTATTGCGTAGAGATGTTTGAGGAGTTGCTATGATTAGGCTTAAATTCATAATTTTAAGGTTTATCTAATTTATTTTTGGTTGAAATTGGTTAACGGTGAATTTTTCTTGGAATGGCCTTGTGTTTTCTTTACTAACTTAGATTGGGTTGCGATTGTTACCTCTAATTATAGTGATGATTAGGTTGTTAAATGTTTGAAGTTGGGTTTTTTGAAAATTTTCTAAAGGAAGTTGATTGATTATGAGATTGCAACAACTTTGATGATTATAAATAGAAGCTAATGAAGTATGAATGCTGGCGCTAACATGTTATACATAAATATTTATTTGCATTAACACTTATTGGGTTGATTAAGTCCTATTGTCATTTAATATATACAATTAGTTAAAATGGATTATTTTACCATTTATTTTTAATATAATTGTTTTGTGTTTATATTAATAAATGGTATTTTGGGCTTTGAGAAAATTTAATGAGGGACATTGATTGAATTGTTTTAAAAATTGGCAATATGGATTGACGGTTATTATGTTGTCTATATATCAATGTTGAATGAGTTTGAATGTTAAAATTGATATATTTTATGTTAGTGAACTTTTAGAGGCTCACGTGGTTAACTAGTAATTTCGTTTGAGGGCACTTTAGCATTTTCATAGTTACTAAATCATCGTTTGACGTATACTTTGATGTTAGGTGTTATATTGGACTCATTTCAGACTTGCCTTTGTGTAAATGTGAGGATATAATTATTATGATTATGGGCTATATGTTTCTTCTTTAGGTTGACTATTCATTGTGAGAAGATGACCAGTAGTTATGGCATAACATAGACGAGAGAAAAAGTAGCCCCACTACAAAAGGTCAAGAGTTGTAGTTTTACTTTATAGGAGGTTAAGCCTTGGGATCTTGATACCCAACATTCATTTGTAGTAGATATTCCACCTAGTACTAATTGGTATCGATCAAAAGATACTATACCAACTGAAAAATGGTACGAAACTTAGTTTAAAGGCATCGACCAATATTTTATATATCAGTCGGTACTGACTGGTATTTTATATATCGATTGGTATCATAAATTTTGAAAACTTAGGGGACCATTTTGTAAAAAAAAAAAACCCACCCACCCCTTCCCCCGACTATCTACTTCTGCTACTCTCTCTCATAGTCTCAAATCGTCACTCTCTCTCTCTTAATTTTCTTCTTCGACGATGACTCTGCTCACCCTCTGCGATGACTGTTGTTGGGACCGAAACCCAACCGCATAAAACATAAACCAATCAAAGAAAACACGTGCAGAAGCAAACGAAGGAAATCTAAACCCGAACGAACCAAACTGGAATATTATGAACGGATCATAAGGCGAAAGTGGGCCAAAAGCAAACAAAAAACAAATCAGATCAAAAAGCGTGCGAAACCAAAAGAATCGAAAGGCTGCAATCAAACTTAAGGTCAAATTCCAACATCCGAAAACGCATACCTTAGAAAAACTAGCGCTGGAAACGCAAGACACACTTGGTCTACTCAATTCCAGATCGGTAAATTTTTTTTCATCAAAGCAAATACAAAATTCCAATTGGAATTCATCCACATTCAAATCTCAATTCATAAGATTCTTCTTATTCATACA
>JANIJH010000002.1:47248465-47258622 GCA_024520975.1 Erythroxylum areolatum
TGCTAACATGATGCATGAGCAAGAAAATGCATTCCTTAATCTCAATTTCTCTTTGAGCTCGCATGTACTGAAATTTCAGGTCACAACCCTTATTATGGGGACGGGATGTTACAATGATGACTATCAAAAGATAATCTATAATGCATAAAACCTTTCAAATATCTCAACAAACGAATCAATGCATTCCAATGCTCTTGACTTTGATTATGAGTATATTTACTAATTCTACACACACAGTATGCAATGTCAGGATAAGAATAGTTCATCAAGAACATCATATTACCAAGAATTTTAGCATATTTAGCTTTACTTACACTATCACCAAAATTTTTCTTTAAAGCAACACTAGCTTCATAGGGAGTCTTCACTGGTTCAAATTCATAGTAACCAATTCTTTAAAAAATTTTCAACATAATGAGTTTAATTCAACCTAAAACCAGAGTTAGTCATATTAACTTTGACTCCCAAATTAAAATCGACAGGTCTAAGATCTTTCATATCAAAGGAAGACTTTAGCAAACTCTTGGTAGTATTAATGACAAATAAACTAGTACCAAAAATAAGCATATCATCCACATAAAGAGTTATGATCTCATAGCCATTGGCATCATATTTCACAGAAATGCAAGAATCAGAATCACAAAAGGTGAAACCATGTTTGAAAATCTCACGTTCTAATTTCTCATGCTACTATTTGGGAGCTTGTTTAAGTCCATACAAAGACTTAACCAACTTTCACACTTTTTACTCCTTACTAGGCACTCTAATCTTTTGAGCTGGACCATATAAATTTTCTCATCAAGATCACAATTCAAGAAAGCTTTCTTAACATCCATTTGGCACACATACAGCTTAAACACAGAGGCAATAGCAAATAATATCCTTATAGACGTAATTTTAGTAACAAAGAGTAAGTATCAAAGATGTCCAATCCTTCCTTTTGTATAAAACCTTTAATCACAAGACTTGACTTGAACCTCTCAATGGTTCCTTAAGGTCTCAATTTCTTTTTGAAAATCCACTTACATTCCAAAGGCTTACAACCTCGAGGTAGATCAAGTTAAAGCCAAGTTTTATTAGACATGATTGACTATAATTTACTATCTATGGCTTTCTTCCAAAAGGTAGCATCCATAGATCTCATTGCTTCCTCATAAGATTTGGGATCTTCCTCAATAATATAAGTCACCACAAAAATGTCATCTATCTTCTTAAGTTTTTTCACCACAAAGGAAGTAATAAAGTTAGATCTGATACTGATGGGTACTCTAGCTCTTATGCTTCTCCTTAGTTCAATATTTTCCTCTTCCTCAATGTCATTATTAGTAGAAGCACTAAGGATAGATTCTCTAGTAGCTTGCACACTCACTTTTATAGGAAATATATCCTCAAAGAACACTACATCTCTTGACTCCATAATTTGTCCATAAGTGCTAGATCCCTCTTCCTTAACCATAAATCTATAGGCAATACTATTAGAGGCATATCCTACAAAATTGAATGAATGTTCTTAGGCTCAATTTTCTTCCTCCTATATTCAGGTCGAGCAACTTTAACAAGACTCCCTCGTACTTTCAAAAAATGCAAGTTAGGTAGATAACCTTTCCAAATTTCATAAGAGGTTTGATCTAGTTTCTTATGATGAGGGACTCTAGAACATAATAAGCTAAAAGAACAACTCTCCTACATAAATTTGGGTAAACCCGCAAAAATCAACATTGCATTCATCATATCCTTAAGTGATGAGTACAAGTTGATAATTGTTTGCACTCCAATCTTACTCACCATAGAAATTTACAAGTGACAAGGATGGTTAAGCTTTGGATGCATATAGACAGTACTTTGCACTGATTGATACCCCATAAGTAGTGGAGGAAACATAGGCAATGAGAGATTAGGTAGAACTAAGGACCAAGAGAGAGCACCTACTCCACCCTAAGCTTTAAGCCATTCATCGACACCCTCGCCACTTATGTCAACGTATATGGAGCAATATATCCATTAGATTGGAGAAACATTAGTGAGGCTAACATTAAATATAAGCGATGTAATATTACCATAACTAGTCTATCCATCCGAGCTTGCATATTTGAAGTATGAGTTATAGGTAAGCCCTAAAGAGAGACCATACCAATTGAGACACAAAGAGAGACAGAAAGCCTGTAAGGAAATTGAGGATCATATAATGCTAAAGGATCTACAAGAGACTACACCGATATTAATAGAGCTTAAGTAAGAGGTTAAGAGTCATAGAGAAAATGAGACTCTAAGAGAGACACAATCGATTGTTATAGAGACTGAGCCACATGTAGAGATTGAGCCAATAATTGTGGAGTTACTATTAAGTGATTCAATAGATATGATCTCAATTGATGATATGGTAGTTCCATATATGTCTCCATCATATCCACCATACTAGAATTAATATCTTCACTTTTATTGTTGTATGTTTATTTTTATTTTGATATTTGTAATATCATGCTATGTAAAACAAGAGTTTATGTTAATGAGTATTGAGGGAATTCAATAAGACTTACACTATTTTGTTATCTTATGTTAGGGAGTATCAAACCTTTTATTTTATTTTCGTCTTCCTTTCTTTCTTTATTTTCATTGTTCATATATTTCATTTACATTGAGGACGATGTATAACTTAAGTATATGGGTGGGACTTAAGGAATTTAGGTATCCATGTTTATCAATTTTGTTACGATTAGCTTAATATAGAGTAATTTTAAAATTTTTTTAACTTTGATAGCTTATTGATTGAGATAATTCACCATAAGTTTGATTTCCAAAGTTATTTGAAGTGTTTAGACTATTAGTTATGAGCATTGATGATTAAGCTGATTTTAAGAGAATGAATGCTTAATTATGAATTCTTTTAAACACATTCATGATCCTAAAAAAAGAAATGCGAATAAATAAGCATAAACATATTCACTCTATTATCTTCAAACTAAGTAAAAAGTTAAGAGTTAAAGAGTGGTTCTAGTATCTTTTGAAATGGTTACCTAATTAAGTAACCAAGAGTGTTTATAACAAGGTGTTTACTCTTGCATCAAAATGTTAGGTAACTTTTCAAACAAGCTCTAAATGCTCTTGTATAGTTTAAAGTTTTTCTAAAATTTTATTTTAACAAAAGGTATAAACATATTTAAAAGTTGAAACATTTTTCTCATACATATCCATTTTATGCATTAAGGTAAATTTTATGAATTAAGTTGAAGTTTGAAGAATTGTTTAGTGAATTAAACTGAGTTATGATTTGATG
Organism: Erythroxylum areolatum; assembly: GCA_024520975.1. Lineage (NCBI taxonomy): Eukaryota > Viridiplantae > Streptophyta > Magnoliopsida > Malpighiales > Erythroxylaceae > Erythroxylum > Erythroxylum areolatum. Next base: position 47,251,740 of record JANIJH010000002.1, read on the forward strand.
TAAGTAGCTAGATGCCTAACAATTTGATGACCTTTACAATTGAATGAGTAATGGAGAATCTTGATCAATATGTTTTATTTGTTTAAATCTTTCTAAGAATACCTCCTAATTTAGTTACAAGTAATGAAATTGATTTGTTTGGGGATAAGAAAATGGACAAGTGCTAATTGTAGTATAATTTTAGCATGACTTTGGATTATGTTTGGAAGTTTTTCATTAGATTTGGTACTTAGAATTACTAGTATTTAGTTTTAAGTCCTGCTTTAGTCCCAAAGGAAAAGGAATGAATTTGCGAAGGTTTGAGTCAAGTTAGAGCTATTTTTATAGGCTTTTTATATAAATCAAAACATGATAACAACATAGTATTATGTCACTTCTCGTGTTCATTCATGCAATGTTTTGCTCCTGGGCAAGTTTCCTGAATGATTAACACACTTATAATATAGACCCATGTACTAATTATGTTAAAAAAGGAAGCATTATGTTTCTCTAGGGATCCACATCCTATTTTGTTTTATCCATTTTTGCCTATAAGAAACAAAATAGACTCGTGTCCTAACCCATGCTGGTGGTATTTTATTACATAAAAAGTCTAAAGGCTTAGGTAACATAAAATCCTATCACAATCCTTTGTTTGGTCTGTGTTAGGTAAGAAATGTTTCATATTTTAATAATAATGTGGCAAAAAAAAGGAGGAGTTTTCTAATCAGTGTATGAAACCACAAAACAAGTAATTGGGAGATGGGAAAAGCTACTAGGATTAAGAAGAAAACAATCTTGGAGAGGAAAAGAAGATTCATTTAAGATTTAAGTTATGAGAAGTCAAACTTCTTTCTTGTATTCTTTCTTATTAAATATGCATTTTCTTTGTTGTCTTATAAACTAATTGATTATATTTTGAATTAATTAATTAATTTTAATAAACATTCAATATTTTTTAGAATTATTTATACTTTTCTATTATGTTGAATTGAAGTAACAAATATAGAATATTCAACATCAAATTCATACATATGATCAAAAAAGTAAATATAGAAGTTCCCATATATAACCTAGGTTACAATATAAATAATGAGGGTTAAATGGAGTCCTAGATATAGGATCCATAATCTTTCTGAGTTAGCTATAAGGGGAATTCATAGATCATATTAATTTATTATTATGGTGTTTAGATGTGGGAGAAATTTCTATGAAAGTACTTAAGAATAAGGATTATAGTGTCTTGACCATCAGTATATAACTATAACTTTAGAATTCCTATTGGCCCATGAAACTAGAGTTGATTTTTAAATTAGGATGAATTCAGGGATAAAAAATTTCTGGGGGGGTTCTTATCTATATCTTATCTATTCTTAATTATTACTTTATTGTGATGATTTTGAATTTTTATTTCAATTTTTTTTATTTTTAGATTAGATAATAGGAATATAGTTATTACTAATAATTTTAGTCTTTGTTAAATTAACACTCATCTCACTAAGCTATATTTTAGGAAATAATAATTTCATTTTCCTAGGTGATTTATCTAGTATTATGTTGTATGTTCATTTATATCACATCAATATGGTATGTACTAGTAAGAAACCTATAGGGGAGACAAAGGAGTAAATAAAACTTTAAGCATTTCCAGTCTCACTGAAAGATGCAATGAAGGATTGACTTTATTATATACTCTTTATAAACAATGTTGCATATTATTAGATGATGAGACTATTTTTAGAAAGATATTTTCTAACTTCAAGGGCAGCCATCATTCAGAAGGAAATGTATTAGGTAAGGCAACATAATGGAGAGTTTTTGTATGAGTATTATGAATGTTTTAAGAAGTTATATGCTAGCTACTTTTATAATCAAATAAGTCAAAGATTGCTTATTCATTACTTCTATAAGTACCTACTACCTACTAATAGGAGTATAACTAATGTTTTCTACTGAGCAAGTTTTATATATAATAAAACTCTCAACACCCGCAAGTATACAGATCATAGCTTGCAGTATCGATCTTACGAGGAACTAACTAAAATGAGTTTAACATCACTTTGTTTAAGGTAATAAAATATGATATGAGTGAAAATAGTGACAGAAATTAAAACAATTAAATAAAATCAAACAAATAAATCAATAATAAGTGAGTTGCCAATTTAATGTAAGGTTAATAAAGGATGAATGCTTAGGATTTATTCTTTCATTATTTTGTTCCCCTAATGTTAATTGTTTCAATCATGTGTCGATTCTAGATTTTTGAAGGGTTGGATCACTCTGTCTTAAGACTTAACCAATTTACCCTAATTGAATCTGAAAATTCCAGAATTGCAATATCTCAATTCACAATTCTTTCCATAAAGTCTTCAATTAGTTCTAAAGTTATCTATTTAATAATCAAGTTCTAAAACAAAATCTCTCTTCAAATGTAGTTGATTTGTTAATCACGTGAAATATTAATTCACCAAATCTCATTGCACAAATTAATCAGATTACTTTTGACTCACCCTTTTGATTTATCGTCAGAGTATGAAAATGCACCATTAACACAACATAAAGTACATATTGAATCAACAAAGATTAGAGTCATAAAACAACTACGAAATAAATTCTAAAATTTAGAAAATCATAAACGTAATAAACATCTAAAAATTCAGTTTAGACATTAAGTAATACGAAAATAACAAAGGACAAAGAAAGAAAAACTCTATTTGAAGTTTGATATGGAAAGATGCACATCTCTCTCGATCTTCCTTGTTTGATCCATTTTTGTAAGATGGAGGCTGCATTTTTTAAACTTCATAAGGTTCTTAAATAGTCCCAGAGGGTTTTGGGGGTATAACTAGGGTTTTAACTCTTTAATCAGTTGTCAAAACACCCCAAACCTTAAAATAGATGGAAAAAGTTATGTCTAGGAAGCCTCTATCATGATCGTGACTCAGTGAATTTTCTCTCTATCATGATTGTGTGTCCATATGGAGTCACGATCATGACTCTGGGTAAATCTCTTCTATCACAACCATGACATGGGAGTCATGATCGTGACCTAGCCCATGCATGTCTAAATCTCTTATTCTTCACCTATCTAATTTCCAACACTAACAAACAGATGAAACACCTCAAGAAATATATAAATAAGAATTAAAACATGCTCTAAAAAACACAAACACTTAAAATATAAACAAACACTCAGGTTAACATAATTCTAAGCCTATACATGCAACAATCACCTAATAAACACCTATAAACATACTAAAACACCTATCAAAACATATGATAAACTACACCTATCATCATTCCCACACTTAAACCTTTGCTTGTTCTCAAGCAAAACTAAAAACACTCAAACCAGAATAAAATACAAAATACATCAGCACACATTCACACAACATGTAATAATGAGACAATGACATCTAACTTTATGGAATCAATTTAACCGCAAACATCAATCATTCAAGCTATGCCAACATATTGATCTATGAATTTCATGATTAACCACTTTGAATTGAATATAGATATTAATTAAAAACTTAACATCATATTTAATATCATATTCATTCACCTATAACACTTGTACATATACATTTATAATTAGTAATCACTCAAAATTGCAACTATCACTATGTATCCCTTCATAAATTTTTTTGCTATTTTCAAAGATCAGTACGATTGATTTATTGAAACATCACCTTTTAATCTTCTTTAACATTAACCTAATCTTTTGACGTGAAGACAAACACCTTGTCATAAATGTCCCTTAGTTAATCAACTAGGCCACGTTTTATTAATTAGCTTGATTGAAATCTCATTATAGCCTTTTTATGCAAAAACAAACATTTTTTCATAAATGCCCCTAGTTACTTAGCTATATCACATTCTCAATTAGCTACTAACTCTATTTATAACCCAATATTTGTTTTAAAAGGGCCAGCAAAATAGTTATTTATTTAACACACACTTTTTTTATTCACATAGCCTACCTCATTTCTTTTTTTTTCAATAATCCTTAAGAAAGGTTACTAATGATAGTAACTCATTCAATTGACTTATAATTATAAATGTATATAACAAATTTCCTAAAGTGAACAAAATGAATGTCCTATCCTAATTAACATGCATATTCAACCAAAGATACCTAAAACATAAAATTCACAAGTTAATATGTCTTTACAAATTAATTGACTATGTTAAAAGCTAAACAAATTCTATTAAATTATTGTCGTTAACACATTCACACAATTCACACAAATGCAACATATGTTTACACAATGTTAACCTAATCAAAACTAAGACAATATGATATGTAAAAGTCACACACATGACATGCCAATGCAAAACCCTCCCAACAATTAGACAACACATTGTCATTAATGTGAGAGAAACAAACAACATATATAATGACAAAAGGGTTACAAAATATAATTGGAACTAGTGTCATATTAATAACTAACGTCGATCATCTACTAACTTTTAAAGTTTTAAAAGAAATAAGTAACTGACTCCATAGTCATACTATTTTCGAATGTGATCTTGTTTGTGTTTAGGAAAAATATATCAAATTAGAGCTATATTTGAAGTTATAATTAAGGCCAAACTCATCCATGAAAAGCACCCATAAAGTTTTAAAATCAAATCAACACCATATATTTCTTAGATTAGCTCCAAACTTGTATAATTAGGTATTTTACTTTGCTCAAAATTCCATAATTTTATATAGAAAGGAATTGACTTTTTAAAATGATTTAGTTCTTTTCTAGTTAGATTATATTAAGAATGTTACTTTGCTTATAGAACTTTATTTCCTAGGTTTTACACCTACAAAAGATTTCCTAGGTTTTATACCTACAAAAGAGTTATTATCGTAATTACAATTTATTATAATTCATCCATCAAAACACATTTGAGATGTTCTCTTCTTTCTTTGATTATAGTGACTCTTATTGTAGTTTCTTTAACAATAGTCTTATCTAGCTTGCTAGTGATGATCAACCTTAGAATCTTATGCTATCTTTTATGAGAGTGTGATAATTCGTATCTTTTTTTGTGTTTTGAGTTTGTTGTCCGAGAATCAAACTTACATTGATCAAACAATCCTTACTCCTTGTTTATATTAGGATCATATCACTACTATGAGGGTTGTATTATATTCCCCACACACTTACCTAAAAATCTAACTTCTACCATCCTAGGGCAAAGGAATACATACCTTTTTTTCTATCCACATGTCCCCTTATGAGAGATAGAGAGCCCTTTTTTTGGCCTAGAGTTTAGGTTGTACCATCTAGAAAACTTCTCTGTAAACCTGACTTGATGGATATACCAAAACAATTCTAAAGATGGTTTAACATCCCAAAGGTGGTAAGCCACCACAAAACATATGATAATGTGCCACAAGTGTGGATGCATTTGATTCAAGTAAAAGGTCTTTCTCATCGATTATACTATAGACCACGTCATAGAAAGGAAGACATATATTGTTCTTAAAGTTGTTAAAAACTTAAAAGTATGTGTTAATTTCTCTAAGCATAGGAAAGCATGCTCTCTTATCTTGGAAAGTCGATGTGTTGATTGTAAAACCAATTACTTGTTTTATGCTAAAAATTGTAAGTATATGGGTCGTTACTTGTAGTAAAAAGCAGATATCATCCTACCGAGATTGTGATCAGGCACCATTAAATTCAGGTTGCTTTTTGTTTAAGACTCAAATTCGAATATTGAATTGAAAAGTAAACTAAATCAAACAAACCAATAACGAACAAACAATGCAACAATGGAAATCTGCAAAGAGAAATAATCAAGTAACGAAAAAGAGGATTTTACCTATTATTAATCTAACCTTGCCAATTATGTGTTCATGGGATGTCAGTTCTAGAAGATCATAGGGTTGATTACTCTCTCTCGAGTTATATCCAATCCCTAAATTGTAAACCCTTATCAAATTATGGACTTTCAATCTCTCAATTCACAAATTACCCACAATTCAAATTAGTTCTAAATAGGGGTGAGCATTATTCAGGCCGGCCCGATTACCAGGCCCGACTCGAATTAATTCGGGTAAGAAATTGAAAAAATTCGGGTAATTTGGGCCGGCCCGGATATTACCCGAATTATTTTCGGGCCGGAACGGGTAACTCCGAAAAAAATTCGGGTTACCCGTTTACCCGAATTATCCTTCAACTCTCACCCCTCTTCTACTAACCCGAATTAGGTTTAAACATCTCAGAAAATTAAATCGTCCTCTTCAGTCTTCTCTTCGTCCGCACTCCACAGAAGCCAGAAAATTAAATCGCCCTCTTCACTTCAGTCTTCTCTTCTACTTCTCTTCTAGTATCGCAGATCGCAGTCCGCAGCACAGATACACTTCGCCCTCTTCTCTTCTACTTAGGATCGCAGTCCGCAGATACATGTTTGAGATTTGAGAGTTGTCCGTTGCTGTCTTCTCCTCTTCTAGTATCGTCGTCTTATCCTCTTCTCACGGTCGTCGTCCGTTGCCGTCGGTCACGGTAAGGAGTCCTTTTCTCTTCTAACTTCTTGTTCCTCTTCTAGTATCGCCCTCTGTTCCTCGTTCTCTCCGATTTCTAGGGTTTTCTTTTGGGTATTTTTCTTCTCACTTCTGTTCTTCTTCTTCTCACTTCTCAGTTCTCTGCCTTGCTCACGGTAAAAACGAGACATCATACACGTTTGAGACTTGAGAGTGCTCACTGCTCAAGGTAAGGATCCTTTTCTCTAACTTCTTGTTCTTCTCTGTTCATTGCTCACTGCTCTCTGCATTTTGCTTGGTGTTGTGATTTCTGAAGGCTTTTGGATTGAACTTTGTGTTTTTAGCTCTCAAATCAAATGCTCTGTGCTTACTGCTTTGTTTGGTTTCTATGTTACATTGGGTTATATACTTATATCTGAT
>JANIJH010000002.1:47272983-47291308 GCA_024520975.1 Erythroxylum areolatum
ATCGTTACCTTGTTCAATGCTCGATAGTCTATACACATCCTCAGTGTACCGTCTTGCTTCTTCTGAAACTATACCAGGGCGTCGTATGGAGCTTTTGATGGTTGGATGAACCCTGCCTACAATAACTCACCAAGTTGTTTTCGAAGTTTCGCCAATTCCATCAGAGACATCCTATATGGGGCACGTGTAGGTGGGATCACTCCAGAAACCAACTCGATCCTGTGATCTACCTCTCGACGAGGGGGGAGAGTTTTCGGCAACTCTTTCAGCATCACCTCGCAAAACTCCCTCAACAAACATGCAACCTCATTAGGGACTTCTACCACGTGATCTTCACTTATCTCCCATATGGCAGCGAGATAGGTCTTCAACCCTTTCTCAATACTCATGGCTGAAACATGTCCTACCGATGTTGTAGCCTTCGTTGTTCCACCATCAAACCTACAACAATTCACGTAGAAGGAATTTTTTTCATTCATTAGCATCACACCTCCCAAACTTGGGTATAGCACCACCTTTGCTGCTTTAAGGAAATCGATCCCCAATATAATCTCGAAATCCTCCAATGGTATGATGATGAAGTTCATCTTGGCACGCCAACTCCCAATGCTAACTAGAACGTTGTAAGCAATTCCCGCAACTACTTGTGCCTTACCCGTAGGGGTTGTAATTTTCACCGGAGCTTGGACACCCTCACGCCTAACTTCCAAACCATTTTCTCTCCTAGGAAATTGTGGGTCGCACCAATATCCACCACCGTGATCACGTCTTTCTCCACAACCTGTATATTTACGTACATAACTTTTTCAAAGGGAACCGACTCAGTACTAACCGCATTAAGCAAGGCAATCAGATTTAGCGCCGTATCTTCCGAAGATTCATCGTCTTGTTCTGCAATCAGGGCATTCAGCTTCTTCTTCCTTGGGAATTCTCTAGCAAAGTGTGGACCACCACACTAGTGTCGAGCCCCCATTATGCTTGCCCTTGCCTTTGAAGTCTCCCTTTTTGGAATCCTTCTTCTTCTTCCCCTCGGTCCTCTCTAGTTGGGCGTGGCCTTTTCCCTTAGAAGAATTCGAGGAGCTCACCTTAAAGTCTTTCACCAGTCGAAAATCAACTAAAGCATCGGCAGCTGCAATTGCACCAACCACGTCCTTCACATTCTGCCTCCGTAACTCCATTTGAGCCCATAGTTGTAACCTGGATAGGAAATTGAAGAGCTTGTCCTCATCTGACCTGTTCTCAATATCCAACATTAGAGAGCTAAAAGACTTAATATAATCTCTTATCGATCCATCTTGCTATTATATTATCGATCCATCTTGCTTGAGCCGCCTCAAGGCATCCCTCGCGAGCCAAGAAGTATTCATAAGAAGGAACTAATCCTTTAGCTCCTTCTTCATCTGCACCCACGTTTCCACGGGAGCTTTACCCACGCTGATCTCCGCAGAAGTCCTCGTCCTCCACCAGAGTTTGGCATCTCCATCCAAGTACATGGCCGTCACATTGACCTTATCAGCATCGGATACTCTAACAGCCGCAAAGTATTGCTCCATATCCCACAAAAAGTTCTCCAACACCTTGGCGTCCTGCACGCCTTCGAACACCCTTGGTTCACGCACCTTCACCGATGATGAAAGCTGTGGTGTGGAGCTTTTGGCCCGATCCCCGTCAATTGTTGCAACAGCATGCCTTAGGATGGAGATCTCAAAGTGAGCATCCTCTAATGTCTTCAACATATCTCTCATTTGTTACTGCAACTGTTGGATCCGCGCCTCCAACATCTCAAACCAAGTATTGTGGGAAGTGACCTCTTCCTCCCCCTGAGGAATAGGCCCAATGAGTGCCTCCACCCTAGACACCCGTTCTGTCAAGTTGCCCACAGCCATTCCAAACTTTGGCTCTAATACCAGTTGTTACAAAGGTATTCTAGGAACTCAAACTTTCAGCCGAAGTTTCTTGCTCACACCCTTTGAACAGCAATCTCGCTTAGATCCGTTAAACCAAAGACTCAACCTTTCCCAACCCTCGAAGTGTTTACCTCACACACACTCGAAGAAACAATACTTATAAGAACAATAAGAACAAAGGCAACAAGAACGCACAGAGATGCGATATAAAACCAACTTTATATACTTTTCCTCAAAAGAATACAAAGAATGTTCTCTCTGATTGAATGAGAAGAGAAATGCTCGAATGAGCTATATATAGACATCCTAACTTGCCTTCCAAGTTACATTCAGAATCCTACTCAATCTGAACTGCCTAAGATCGTGCTAGATCACGTCTATCCTTATCAGATTACATCACGTGGACCAATTAGACGACACCCTTGTTTAAATAGGACTCTAACTGATAAGATAAAATAACAACAAGATAGAGTTTACATTCAACTTGGAAACTAACATCCTTGTCCTCGATGAACTTTGCTATCTTCGGACGTTCGGTTCCCCTACAACTCTAACTCCCAGTTGTCGCCACATCATCCAAGATCTCCCCATGATCTCTATCCATTGATGATGCAATGTGATCTCGCCTAAGCCCACTAGCACATTGGTCTGATCCAATGCTCCCACAACAAGTCCATTAGTCGTGGTCCATTCATCCGAGCATAGGCTAAGTCCTTAGTTCGTCAAGACCTTAGCCTGGGTCGAGTCAATCTCCACAAGATCCGATGTTCTACCAAAATTTGCACCAAGTCCGATCTCACTCGCCCACGTTTGCCTTAGTATTTTCGCATGCCTCCCTCATGCGTGAATCCATCTAACTTCTTGCCTAAGGCTCCTCATGAAGGTAGCTGAGGAGTGCTCTAAAACTTAGGGGTCTAACAGTTATCCTGCCCACATAATTCACATTGTGACTGTATGTATCTACTCTCTATCACGATTGTGGAAAATTCCTCACGATTGTGGCCCTATGTTTAAGCATATGCCACGATCGTTGCCTCTGCTAGTGCTTAGGTCACGATCATGATAGGTCCCCCATGATCGTGGCCTTATGTTTTGGTTTAGGTATCTTCCGAAACTCTTCTGAATGTCCTCAAACATTAACAAATTCATCGCGACATCTCATGTATATAAAATTGAAGCTAAAAACACCCAAATAACACTTTAAACACATATATTTATGAACTAACATAACACACACTAAATAACCAAATTAACCACTAAACATATGTCAAATTACCTATAAAAATACGATGCAATTTACACTTATCACGATGCGCTTTAATAAATGAAGGAATGTTGAACTTGAGTAGTGGCCATTCAAATTTCGCAAGCCTTAACCTCCCCACATCCCTCTTGGCCTTATACCTATTGATTCCTCGGAATTGGCTTAAAGACTAGAGGTCAATTGTTCTCTTCCCCATTCTCTGCAAGTATGTCGTTATCCTTTCTACTCTCCCAAATCTGATGCTAGACGAAGACCACAAGGGTTTGATGGACTTGTTAACCGAGTTTACAGGATGAAACATACACCTTTCAGTGGATTACAGATTGCAAAAAAGACTAGTTAGATCGTTGTAGGTGTAAACATGCAATTCTTCAAAGTCTTAATGAGGGATTTGTATAGAAATACTAATGATCCAAGTCACGGCAAGTTTAAAGGTTAAGATAGCGAGATCATTGTGATTTCTAAGACGTCTCACCAAATATTTTCTTCGAAAAGCGAGATTCTTTTTCAACACCCCATTACGTGGAAGACTATCAACAATATCACATCAACCTTGACACGACCCAAATTTGCCTCAAAGCCTACAGGAAAAAATGATACATATGGGCCAATTAAGCTTTTAAAAGCTCGGCATCAACCCAGTTCCCCCCGTTAAGTCAATCGAGTAATTTCGGGAAGTATTTTACCTTGTCGCATGACGATCGCTTACTCTACTTGTACTCTAAAAAATTGTACTGTTTACTTGTTCATCATTTTCCTTTCATCTACATGTTCTTTATACATGTCTCCGGTTAAAGAGGGAAAGTTACACCGCCTTTATCTATGCAGCCGTTTAAAACTTGGAACTAGAGCTTTGTCTCTCGTAAAGGATCTACCCAGCTCGAACGGAGATTAGTCTGGGAGTGAATGGCTTAAAGGTGTCTTCCCATAATTGGGACCCTCCTAAAACACCTCGTAGACAACCAAAAAAAAAGGGGGAAAGTCGTCGCTGAGATAAATATATGACTTTCAATCAAATTTTGCCCAAACGAAATATTAGAAACTATTTTCCAACTGTCTTTCTTGCAAATATGTAAAGATCCAAAATTGCAATCAGTCTAACAATTGACATCACTGAGTACGAAGGGGACGTTAGTCATATTATCAACGAGCAAAGTTGCATCGGTCAAGTTCACCATTAGTAATATATTCTCTAATTGTTATATCAATTTATATAGCTTGATGTATTAAATTAATTTTAATTATATAATTATATTTCTTCAAAAAAATTATATAATTATATTGTACGGTTTGTTTCTACATGACCTATTCGTATTAAACAATTCTTGTATTTTTTTTTATCCACAATGTATCTTGGAAAGGTCTCAATTATGGGAAGACATCTTTAAGTTATCTATTCTCAGATTAATTCTCGCTCGAGCCAGATAGTTTTCTTGCGAAAGACAAAGCTCTGATCCTAAATTTTAAACGACTACATATATAAAAGTGATTCGAAACGAGGACTTCACTTAAATCATAAAAACTCCTTGTCTACTCACCATCCCGGGTCACAATCCTTGTACTTTTTATATGAAGAACAGACATGTAATGCTGTAATACGAAGCAACCAAAAGGATAAAGTTGCTAGAACAGTGATACATACATTAAGCTGCAAGGAGGATAAACTAAAGCTAGCCACGTTTCATCATCGTCAATCAATTACTAATTTTTGTGCTACGAAGCAAACCCTTACATCGATCAACCATTTGTGAACCAAAATCTTCCAATTCTTAGAAGCGGAGCTACGTAAGTCAAACTATTTCTTGCAGTTAACACCCATGACCCAACCGAATCCTCGTCAATTGTAATCTTTATGCTTTTCATCCTAAAACCACAATCCCAAATTACTCCCCTCCTTTTAATTCAATCGATAATTAGATTAAATCCCATTCGAAGTGAAAAGAAATTTCTAGTGCGTTCTTTTCTGTTTTCCATTGTTCTTATTTACCTGCAAATTGCTAGGCCATGGCGTCGCCGTCGTCAGCGGCTGAAGTGGTGATGGTGCAGCCACAGTCCCCCAGATATCCGATGAGCACCCCAACTTTTGGGGCCCAGCGAAAGATTGGTATCGCTGTTGATCTCAGTGATGAGAGCGCTTTCGCCGTGAAATGGGCAGTCCAGAACTACCTTCGTCCCGGTGACGCCGTTACCCTCGTCCACGTCCAACCCACCAGCGTGTTCTACGGTGCCGACTGGGGCGCAATGGATTTGAGCGAAGTTGTCACCCAACCAGACGAACATTTGGAGCTGTCCCAGAAGAAGTTGGAAGAAGACTTCGATCTTTTCACCAACACTAAAGCTAACGACCTCGCAAAGCCGCTCGTGGAGGCTAATATTCCATTCAAGATTCATATAGTGAAAGACCATGACATGAAGGAGAGGCTCTGCTTGGAGGTGGAGAGGTTGGGACTTAGTACTCTGATCACTGGTAGTAGAGGGTTTGGAGCTTTGAAGAAGACGGGGAGAGGCAGGCTGGGAAGTGTAAGTGATTACTGTGTGCATCACTGTGCTTGCCCTGTGATTGTGGTGAGGGTTCCTGATCATAGTGACGGTGGCGACGGTAAGGGGGCAGTTGACAGTAGTGTGTTGGAGGTGGAGGAGCTGGAAGATGAGGATGTTTCTGATAAACAGCCAGGTTTGAACTAATTTTAAGATTGCTTTCTAGCGCATGTCTTGTATATAATCTTATACTTCATGATTACGTCATGTTTAGTTGTTTCAATCATTCTATTAGTTGTTGAAGTAGTAAGTTGGGAATTACGCATTGTGGTCATGCTCATCTTGGTAATTGTTGGAAATGTAAATCGGCATAGTTTCTGTAATTGATTTCTTCAGTAGGTATGTTCTATTTCGAAGAAAGTAAAAAGCCGTCTAGCCCTGTTGTGCATCAAGACTTCAGGTCTAGTAAAGTGTTCATGGGTATCACATGGTATGCATTTGGGCTTTCAAGAGTTGGTTCAAGCCTTAAAACCTCTCCGAGTCTTATGGTCACAACTAACAGTTTTGATCGGTTGCAGAAGGCAGTTAATAGACACATAGTTAGAGATGTTTTTGCCATGTTTTGCTAGAAAATGGGCAAGTGTCGTAGTATTTTGGTTTTGGTTTATTCATAGTGAGGCGCACCCTTGATGAAAGGATGGAGGTTTTATTTCTACGAGTGATAACTAAGCCTTCACTCTTTGATTCTTGGCGTTGGTACAATATTGATTATGTTTAGCAGACTTGTGTTTGACATTGCTTTAGCTGCAGAAGAGGATATGTTTGGTAATAACTGCCTTGTTTGTCCTTGACAATATTTTAGCTGGAAAAACAGGTATGTATACTAATGTCAGACGGGGATGGTTAATATTCTTGTAGCCAAATCAAATAAAGAGATGGCATGTACTATTGACACATAGGGTACTTTTGCAGTTGTCTATCTGCGAATGAAAATGACCAGTTCTGCTTGACACAGAACAGCTAACTTGACAAATCTGTAAAGCCAAAAGCTTCACCACATACTATCAAAATAAGTTGAGAGAATTTTGCCGTTTGTGAACAGCCATAAACCAAGCTACTTCATATAGTATCGATGTTATCGATGCTGAGATTTTAAGAGGACCCCTCTGCTTGTTAGTTTCTAACTGTGATGTACCGGAATGAAGTTGCGAATGTTAGCTGAAGTATAAAATGAGGGCCATAAGCTATTCTTATTTCTCTATTTTGGCTAGCTTGGGTTATGAGAATCCTTAAATTGTTTATTCCCTTATTAGAATTATTCTTAATGCAAAATGAACAAATCCTTGTGCGCCCCTTGCCCAATCTTACATTTTGTTCCATATCCTGTTTGATCTACCACATGTATAAACATTCAAACACGAGTATGAACAAGTACTTGAGCTTTCGATCTTATCAATAAAAAGAACACCAATACAGTCTCAAAGCTCATGTGCGTGGCACAAGAACTCATATATTGGGTCATTTCCACATGTTTGTCTGTAACAAGTAAGGTTTTCAATTCAGATCCTCTCTTGAATAAAGACGTATTCGTTGACAGCAGTTTCTATATGTTGCAGATGTGGACAAGACTTCTTGAGTGGATGATGGAGACGTTGAGAGTTTAGAAAGATAATTTTCCTGGATAGATGATATAATCTATCTTGTTAAAAGGTTTGACAGTGATAATTTCTGTTTCTCCATTCAATATACTACCTTATTGTGTGCTGTTCGACAGTCAATTACGATGCTCACTGTTGTGTTTCGCTTTTCCGGCACCATGCAATATAAATAATGCCTGAAATCTCTTTTAGAAAACCTTTTCGACTCTTGTAGCTTTTGATGCTGGAGATTTGTTCTTTCCCTCTTGCCTCTCTGTTGCTTCTCATTTACTTTGTAAATTAACTGATTTTATATTTTTGGTGCATAAATACAAGAAGTTGAACATTAAGCAGGCCAGAGTTGATTAATTTTCACGACGAGAAACATTGAAATTGGGTCTCAGTCTGGTGATGCTGTTATTTCATCTATAACCAGCAAAATGTGTTGCCCTAGTATGAGATCTCGACAATTATAATGATGATGGTCCTTGAGTTCCAAAGTTGTCTCTGGAAAATTTTACGATTCGTATAAACATCTCAATTTCGTGGGTGGCTGTTATGACATACACGAGCTTTGTCTATCTTATCAGTGAATAGGGCTTGAATATCATATATAGGATCTTCCGATGGATGGGGACAGGGTAGGGGAGCCAGAGGATCTCACGCCATTGTTTATAGAAGATTCTGACTCATTAATCAACAGCTATGAAATACTAATTGATGGCTTTTCACTCGACTTGATGGCCAGTGGCTGGCATGTGAAGTTGTCGGGAAGATAACTTATTAAAATATATATATGCAATTGAGACTTTTTTTTGGTTGATTTTTCGTATCTTAAGAGAGTTTTAATTATAAGAAGGCACTTTTAAGTCATCTACTTTTAGATTAAATTTTTCTTAAGTCAGATAAGTTCTTTACGGGGGTAAAATTCTGATTTTAAGTTTTAAACAATTACATATATAAGAATGGTTCAAATGTACGACTTCACTTAAATTAAAAAAATCCTTTACTAATTTACCTTCGCCCTGAGGTGGTTGAGTCTTTTTTTTCTTTTAATTAATTTTCTGCCGAGTACTGCCCTTCCTTGGATCTCTTTACATATTCTGGTCCTGGGTTAGATTTGACAGTCGCCTACAAAGGTGATTGACATCTAATAGTTTTATAAACATTGTTTTCTGGCAGATGGTACAGGCTCAAACGATAGGTGACATCTCCAAAGTCATGCATCGGGATAAGTGAAACAACTTTTTTCCGATGGATAGCTTCTAATTATTATTTATAAAAGAGCATCGGAAAATTTTTACTTGACGAAAGGCTTGTGGCTGATTCAATTCAATTTATATTTTTTTTAAAATATAAAAAATAAATCTAATCTAAAATACGATCATATCAATTGAATTTAGGCAAGATTGAACTAAGTTCAAACTAACTTATCTATCCTGAATTTCAATATGACAGTGAAAGTCTAATATTAGAATATACATAATTATAAATTATTTCATATATAAAAATAATATTTTCCACAAATTATTTTCTTATTTTAATTCAGAAAAAAAAACTTCTCCCTAAAGAAGCGACTCAGAGCATTGCATCCACGTTCCCTCCAAAGTAGGTTTCCACTCCCACAGTGACATTGTACCTGGGATGAATATCAAATGTAGGCCATAAGGAAACATTGTTCAGAAGCTAATTCCCGTAATTGTTGCATTTCTAGCTCTTCACTGCCCTTGAGGTTTCCATTGTAAAAGAGCGCTATCACAAGTTACGATAAGACATGTTTTGACTGACATAAGCAATTAGGACAACCACATGAATAACAACAACAATAGCCAACGGCAATGACAGCCTGCCAAGTTTATTAGCATCTATTGGCTTTCTGAAATATGAAAATTATTCATCAGATGAAACTCCATGAATGAAAACAAACGAAGAGAGGAAAAAAAAGAAGAAAATACTCGTACTATATGTATATATACTTACCTGGAAAGCAGAACTAATCTACAGTTTCAGGAACATGGTTTAAAGAAAATGGGATGCTTGATTGTGCAGCTCCTTCGTCGCCATCAGAGAACCTGATAAGGAATTTTCGCTGTTAGAAGAACTTGAAACTGGTGGAGACGGCGGAGTAGACCAAGGGACCACTTGATTTTCTCCATCATCTTCATCGCCATCGTCACTGCCGTCACTATTCTCATCATTCCCATCATTTTCTGTGTCATCTTCTTCATGGTCGTCGTCTTCGTCATCGTCGTTGTTGCTTCTATCTTGTCTACAATTTGAGCTGTTTACACAGTTCTGGCAAACCGAAACAGTGGGAGCGAACTTGGGTCCTGATCCAGTCCAGGGCGTGAGGGACTGGCAGAGATGGCAAAGAAGCGTTCTTGAGTGCTTAGCTACAAGAAAATTTGCCCCATGTACATTCGCATCACACTCCCAGCAAAGGCTTGCTTGATCTGATTCACAGTACATTTTAGCCAAAGAATCACACAGCTCACACTTCTTCATTTTTCTTTTTCCTCGGACATAAGACTTATTAGCCTCCGATTTGTGCTTGCATGTTTATTTCTTGTATATTGTCCCGCCTTTTATCCCCCTGTTTCTGTGGTATAGTCCAACATGTGCTTTAAAAACAGAACACATGGCGCAGGGCAACTTGCATATATTCATAGTTTTGCTTTCCCTTCAAAGAAGTTAGAAACTATATCTTCAACACTTTGAAAGATGTTATCTGTTATCTAATCCAACCTTGTTTAGCTTCAAAACTTTGATTTTTTTTAATCGGGTGGGAATTAGGTTAGCCATTGGACATTCGGTGCCCACCAATGATATCAGCAAATCAAAGTGCCAAGAGTGGAGATTGGAATGAGAGGCATGCACTCGAGGTACATCACTGGACCTAACAAACCTAAGTCCTTTTCTTTTTTTTTCTTTTAGGTATTTTCTTGCAGGCTGCAGCTACATCAATTATGTCATATAACAAGACATGAGCAGAAAGGTCCACTTCTTGTTGATTCTCAGCCTTACTTCTTTTTAGTAACAATTTTCGATTTGGCTAGGCAGGTACTCTGGAAGTATTCACTGCAAGGACACGCGTGTGAATGCGAATGATAGGTCATGAAAAAGTCATGATAGTAATTATAGTTGATAGGAACAACTGTGACAATTACAATGCAACGCAACTCTGTGGTCATAATAATATTATCTAAAGAACACTACCCTCGTATATATATGTAAGTGTTGTACACAGTTCTAATAAAAGAATTTAAAATTTTTCAGAACTCTTCTAAATGTTGGGAAATTTAACCATAATCGTATTGACAATTAAAAGTTGTGTTATGTGCTTTATTAAAATTTTGGCACAATATGGTGAGAACTCTGACAAAGGAAATAAAGGGAGTTCACGCAGTATCAATGATCTTTTGTCGTCGTATTTTCTTTATAACTTTGATATACCAGGGTTGAATATTTGTGGGACTTTGCTCAAAAGTGAATCGAATTGTTGAGAATGGGCTACGACTTTGAAGAATGCCTTTTATGCCAAAAGGAAAATTGGGTTTTTGGATGGAACCTTAAAACAACCCCCAACCAATGCTAAGGACACGGAGGATTGGATTAGTGTTAATTCAATGCTTGTAGGCTAGATAATAAACTCTATTAAAACCGGACTACTTTCAAACTTGACATATACAGACAATGCCAAAGATCTGTGGGATGATATATGCAAGCATTTTGCTACACTTGACACTATGCATGTTCATGAGCTGAAGGAAGCAATAGGTTCATGTAAGCAAAGAAGACAGGCTATTACAACATACTTTGGTCGTCAATGCTGGATATCATATCATGCCTATGTGTAAGTGTGGTGGCTGCACTTGTGATATGACAAAACAATTTCTTGAGGAAGTGGAGACTGAGAAGATGAATGAATTCCTAATGGGGCTAGATGATGCACCATATGGGAATTTAAGAAGAACAATACTAAGCATGGAGCCCTTGCCATTTATTAGTAAGGTTTTTTAGATGGCGGTCAAGGAAGAAAGACACAAAAATCTTACATGAGCAAAACAAGAGAGAGGTGACGTTATAGCCTTCTTAGTTCATAATAGCTGTGGTCAAAATTCTTCACAGGTAGTTGGAGACTGTGGTAAACCAAATTGTACTCATTTTAATAAGGAGGGCCATTATATTTCTAATTGCTTTCATCTTATTGGAAAATACCCTGATTGGAATTTTTTCAATAACTGTGATCGAGGCTAGAGAGTAGGGTGCCATCGAGTTGGCTCTAGTGGTCAAGGGCATGGTGAATATGGTGTTGTGGCTAATGTGATAACTACTCCTGATGGTTTTGCCTCACCTGTTAATCACGTTGGGAATGAAACAAAACCTGGTCCATTGTTGCCTTTGACAAACGAGCAATCTTCTTCTCTTTTAGCCATGCTCAATAGTAAGCAATCCTCTTCAACAGAGAAGTTAACAAGTAAGCAGAATAAAGTCTTTTGGATGAAAAATAATGTTCTTTATATGTTTGATAGTGGGGCATCATACCATATGACTAGTAAACATTCTTGTTTTAGTACATTGCTTCTGATATTTTATTGTCCTATTAGCTTACCAAATAGTGAGATTACCCATGCGAGACATGATGGGGACGTGAAGTTTGGTGACTCTTTATCTCTTAGACATGTGCTTTATGTGCCTCGACTGAATCGTAACTTAGTTTCAGTTACACGCTTGATTAATGATTTGGATTGTTATGTTTTGTTCACTAAACAACTTTGTGTGATACAGGACCATACTTTGAGAATGCTGATTGGAGTGAGTGAGCATCATGGTAGGGTCTACTACTTTAATGGTGCACTGAGTACAACAACACTATAGTATCAACGTATGGGGCATCCCTCTGATAAAATTCTACATTTGCTTTCTGATGCATCTCTTTATAGTTCAAGTTTTGATGTGAAGAATAAACCTTGTGACGTTTATTTTAAGGCTAAACAGACACGAGATGTTTTCCCTTTGAGCAGTAGTCGAGCTAAGGAACCATTTGATTTAATTCATTGTGATCTTTGGGGTGCTTATCGTGATCATCTTCTTGCGGTGCTCATTACTTATTACTTATTGTTGATGACTTTTTGCGTGAGATGTGGGTTTATTTATTGGCTAAAAAGAGTGATGTGACCAAAACCTTGTAACAATTTTGTGCAATAGACCAAACATAGTATAACAAAGCCATCAAAATTGTGTGGAGTGAAAATGGGACGGAGTTCAAACCTTTAATACCATACTTCAAGGATAATGACATTTTATTTCAGACTTCTTACACTGAGACACCTTAACAAAATGGTCGAGTTGAAAGCAAACATCGGCATATTCTTGATATAGCTCAAACTTTATGTTTTCATGCCAACCTTCTTATTAACTTTGGGGGAAATGTGTGCTATTGCTAGATATTTGATCAATCGTACCCTTTCCTTAGTAAACAACAACAAGAGTCCTTATGAGTTATTATTTGGCCAACCCCCCTCTTATAGTTATTTATGAGTTTTTAGGTGTCTTTGTTATGCTCATCACAAGTCCCAGGATTGTGATAAATTTGATGCCCAAAGTAAGAAATGTGTGTTTTTGGTGTATCCTTATAATAAAAAAGGTTGGAAGGTGCATGAACTTGAGACCGAGAGAATTTTATTTCCTGAGATGTCAAGTTTGTTGAGAGCATATTTCCTTTTTCATCTCCAACCTAACAACTTCCAGCTTCCACTAAGCTTGTTTCCCTTGATCCTTTTCTTACCTTGCGACACAGAGATGATAGTGAGAAGGCGTCTTCAGATATCTATCGAGATGAGCTTCTTGACATATCACCTGATGCTTCAGTCCACCGTACTCCTACATCACCAGTAAGGGGGAGTGTTTCTTCAGCCCATACTTTTGATGATTCTAAACTTGATAGTGGTGTTGCTACACCTATTTCCTCCGTACTTTCAGGTCACCTTCAGATCTATAGCCTGCCATTTCTCCCACAACAGCACCTCAAGGTAATTTGGGTCGTGATTTTTGCACCAAAAACCTTAATGTTTGACTTTGTGATTACGTGCATATCAACACTGTGAAGTGCTTCGACCGTCTATCTGTCCCTACTCCTTCGACCTCCTTAGGTATGTCTTATCCCATTACTAATTATATAAAATGTGCTAATTTTTCTCTAAATCAATGAGCTTTCTTGTCAACTATTTCTGTGGAGACAAAACCTACTTGTTATTGTGATGTCGTTAAGGATCCTCGTTGGTTTGTCGCAATTTAACAAGAGATCAATGCTTTGGATATTGGGTGTAAGTGGCTATATAAGATTAAATATTATTTTGATGGCACTATTGAAAGGTATAAGGTTCATTTGATTATCCTGGGAAATAATCAAGTTGAGGAAATTGACTACATCGAGACTTTTGTCCCTGTTGCTAAGATGGTCATTATATGTACTTTCCTGGATGTTGTTGTCATTAAGAACAAGGAGTTGCACCAAGTGGATGTGAACAATGCTTTTTTTCATGGAGACTTAGATGAAGAGGTATACATGTGCTTGCCCTCTAGTTTCTTAACCTCTTATCCTGGTATAGTCTGCCATTTATGTAAATCTCTATACGGCCTATGTTATGCTCCTTGAAATTGTTATGCAAAGTTGGGTTCAACATTGGGACGATATGGGTTTTCTCAAATGAAAGCTGATTATTCCCTCTTTACTATGCATTCTAGCACTGATACTTTGTGTGTTTTTTATCTATGTGGACAATTTGTTGATTGCAGGAAGCAATTTTGCTACAGTTAGTACTCTTAAAAGCTACTTGAGCGAATGTTTTCATTTGAAAAATCTTGGGGCTTGAAGTACTTCTTAGGTATTGAAGTGGCCTGTAACTCTACGAATATATTTCTCTGTCAGTGAAAATATGCCCAAGATATTATAGGCGAGACTGAGCTTCATGGTGCTAAACTTGCTCATTTCCCTATTGAACAAAATCATAGACTTGCTCTTGCTTCTGGTCCACTGTTGTCTGATCCTGCTCAATATCGTCGCCTTGTTGGATGATTGATCTACTTAATAATTACTAGACTTGAGCTCTACTACTTTATTCATATTCTTGCTCAATTCATGCAAAATCCTCGTATTGAACATTGGGATGCTGTCCTTCAAGTGATGTGATGTCTTAAGAGCGATCCTGGTTAGGGCATCCTTCTACGTGTTGATAGTGATCTCCAATTATATGATTTTTGTGATTCTGGTTGGGCTAGTTATCCTTTGAGTTATTACTCTCTGATGGCTATTTTGTATTTCTCGATCACTTACCTATCTTTTAAAAGACCAAAATGTAACAAATGGTATCTCATTCAGTCTATTATAGTTACGACATCTGAGCTCACTTGGCTCAAGGCATTGCTACATGCACTTGGTGTTTCTCATCATCGACCTACGTGGCTCTTACCGATAACCAGACAGCTATATACATTGCTTCCATTCTTGTGTTTCATGAACGTACTAAGCATATCAAAGTGGATTGTCATTATGTTCGTGATAGGTTGTAGGAAGGTGTTATAACTACATCTCATGTTCGTTCTATAGAGAAATTGGCGGATGCCTTTACGAAGGCATTAGGTCAACGTCGATTCGTATACCTTGTTCGCAAGTTAAGCATTTGCCATCTTCATGCTCCAACTTGAGGTAGAGTATGAGGAAGATATACATTGTAAATAGGTAATAATTATCTACACATCACACTTCGATCGCCTTTCATATATTTAACAGATAGCATAGGAAGTAGTTTCCTTACTTATGACAACTACATACTCTTATATATAATCTCATTTTTTACATAAAATATAACTAAGGGTTTTCCCACTCAACTCTTATCAATTGCTTATATAATAACACATAAAATTTAATTCTTTTGGTCCATTAATTTAGACAAATTCAATATAAATCAATTTAGTTCTCTAATTGAGTATTACAAAAAATTTATAAATATATTAAATTAAAATTAACGATGCACTTTAATTCAATTTTAATAAAAAGTTAATACTATTATTTAATTCTAAAATTTTTAATCTTTAAGTTTGATTGGAAATATCTAATATCCATGTACATCCTTACAATATACATGCCCTGGACCTTCAATTTTATTAAAAAGTTTTAGGAACTTTTTCCTTCATGTTTGACATAGCGCTGGTATTATTTTGACTATAGGCTTAACTCTCGCAATGTGAACAAGGTGGTCTCATGTCAATTTTGCTTCTTTGTTTTTTTTTTTTTCAACGGCATTAGTAAAGTGACTTTTAGCTAAATTAACTCGTTCACACTTCATCAAATTTATTACTATTGTTCTTCTCCTGATTTTAATTAGATTCATTTCCTAAGGGACTTCTTTCCATACCCCATTTACGTATTGTAGCCAGGAGATACTATATACCTAAATAGGCTGAGGAAATAAACTACAAGGATAGAACTTTCATCTATCAGCAGCAGATAGCTGGTATAGCGTATACAATCTCTTATGACAATTGCAAAATTACTTAAACAAGAGAAAATTTTAAGCTATATTCTTCCTAAAAAATTATTTAAAGATCTAGGAACATTAGAAGCTATATTGTACTAAACATGCCATTAATATTATTAAGATACTTTAAAGCTCGAAAATACATACTGAGAATACCAATGTAGCCTAGCTAACAATTTCCAAAAACAAAGAATACAAGTTAATTAAACTCTAAATCTTATCACTAACAATGGCTTTTAGCAACCATTTTCTTGAAGTCCTCATCAACCCAGGACTGAGCCTGAACATAAGAGTACAGAACTCCATCTCATTCAGGGCACCGTCCCCGTCCAAATCGCCTTCTCTTAGCATGCACATTAGTTCATCATCTCCCATACCCTGCAAACCAAGCAACTTTGCGTTCTTCTTCAAGCTCTGGAATGTGATAACTCCTCTGTCTCCATCCATCAACAAGCGAAACCCATTGCACAGCTCCTTCATAAAGCCATCTTCCCCAAGTTTCTCCACCATTGCAGGAAAAAAATCCTCGAACACGACCCCATTTCGTGAAGCCATACGTTTATGTTTGTAAACCACCTGTATGATGACTTAAAAGATGATTGTAAATATGACGACTTTGGTCAGGTTATGATATGTATATATATAGATATAGATAGGAAGAGTTGGCGAAAGGGAATAATGAGGTAAAAGTCTTAACAGGAAAGGAAACGAAGAGTTCGAGGAAAGAGTTGGAGTTTGGCTGTTAATGACACCGAAGGTACAGGCAAGAAAGAGAAGGTTGTTCGCAGTGTAGAATTGGTGGGCATTTCTGTTAGGGAATGGTGTTCCTATCCTTCCACGAAGTTGCATGGGAAAGTGGGTAGCAAACAAAGCTTGGTCCAGTCCACGAGGAAGCATTTTCCTTTTCCTAATACGATTTGGAGCCTTGTTTATGGACGGCAATTGATCGACACAAACGACCATCCCCTTTTTAATATTTGATGCATATTTAAAGAAATTAAGAAGGAAGAGATTGTCAATTGGCAAGGAATAAATTAGTAAGGGATGTGTATTTTGACCCGCCGGCAATGTGTGCACACTTCAGATTTCTGGGAGTAATTTTCGCACTAAAAAAGTGGTGCTCATGTATGAAAGGATTCATTTGGATACGCAATTTTTGTCACGTTATCAACCGGATATGATTTGCTGGTTACACCAGAAAACTTGGGAGCCCGATAATTGGTTTAAGCCCAAATTGGAAAACCTTTTCAATCTGGTCCGATTCCAATTTCTTAAACATCAATCTTTTGATATTCGATATTGTCTCAAAAACCGAAGTACGTAATCAACGAGGTTCTATATATGGGAGATAATATTATGCATATATTATACTTTTAAAAAATTCTTAATTATAGGTCAAATTTTAAAAAGTCATAATTAAATATTAAAATATTTAAATACATACCCTGCAATGGCTCGACAATTTGCTAAATACAAAAGCGTAATTGATCTTTAGAATATCCTGAAAAATCCATGGAATAGGGTCAGAATCTGAGACTTGATGCTACTGATGCTAAGATTTTGCTTGATTCTTCACTCGGATGCAAAATATAAATTCAAACTTCTTTTATGCCATTGATCAGGTTGAGCAGAAGAAGTCAATGAAATATAATGCAACTATTCTCAAATTGTGTGTAGGTTATTGCTTGGAGTGGATAATGTTCAGATAAATTGAGTTTAAACAATATCAAAGTCATCAATACTAACAGAGGGGGGACGGGACAATCACGGATGTTTCAACCGTGGGAAGTGGCCGGAAACGGGCTTGCAGGACTAGGAGATAGAGAGAGTCATGCGGGTATCTGAATTAACTCGGTCTTCATTTATTATATTTTCCTTACTTTAACCTCTTTTTTTTTCATATTCAAAGTGGAAGACCATATCCAAATTTGACAATCCAAGCCTGCCATATCTATTTTAATCGCTCTGAAGTCTTGAACATTGAAAATTGACAATTCCATCCATGGATTGGACTCCAAATTGTATTGCAATTCCCAACTATGACTTTTTGTCCACATACATCGAGTCATTTACATTCAATTACGCTATTCTCCTATTACATCATTATAAAGACAAGGGTACCTGCCAATAAAGCGTCTATCCGTCGCTGTGCCAGGCCAGAACAAAAAGAGTTATGGATTCATACTAGTGCAGGTCCAATTATGCAAGCGAGTCTTTCGTTTTTCTTCAACGTCCATCCTGTCGCCTGCCTAAGCATAAGAGATTTGGTCGGGTCGGTCGTGCAGGGCCTGAGTTCAGTCAAAATGTCTCATGGGCCGATCGGTTCATCCTTCAAAGATCGATCTCATACCTAATGGTTATGTCAAGCCCAGGCCCAATCCACGCTCTCCTCAGCCCGTCCGCATGTGAGAGAGTCCCATGTAGACGTGAACTTGTAAACCTAGCACATGCACTATATAAGGTATTATTCTATCATAACGAAGGTACGCAATCATAACC
>JANIJH010000002.1:47581420-47595952 GCA_024520975.1 Erythroxylum areolatum
TCAAATTGGTCTACTATGTGTGCAAGTCGATGTAGAAGACCGACCAACTATATCAGAAGTTCTTCGGATGCTGAATCAAGAGACTGCACTTCTCCGTCCCAAGGAACCTGCATTTGTTTCCAAGGAAAGTTACAGTATCTATTCAAATTCACAAGGAGCTGAAGGAGTCTGTTCGGTAAATGAGATTACACATAGTGTTGTTGAAGCTCGGTAGAATACAAAGTCTGAGAAATCAAGGTTAAATTTTTCCAGCAATTTCCATTTGCGCTTCACACGGTTTCTTTATCATACCCTTTCCTTTTCCAGAAGGAAAATACCAAGCTACTATGTAATATCTGATTAATTATGAAGCGATAGAATTAATATCAATCTTATGCTTCCATCACCTATAGCCTAGAAAAATTCCTCAATGTACGAAATAGACAAATAGTATACATACAAGTTCTGTTTTCTTAAGGGGCAAAAAGAACATTGACATAATGACATTGCTTTGAGATTGGATAACTTAAGCTTATAAAACACAAACTAGTACACTGTTTTGGTTCGTCTAAATGACTAAATCAATGCGATTGAGTATATTAGTAAGTTTCTAAACAACTGTGGATAACATCCACTGTAGCTTGTCTCTTTCTTTGAAAAAAAACTAAAATCAACAGAGTAGTCTACTCACATTAATATCATTTTAAAAATTGACACTTAACAGTCAAGATGGACGTTGAAGCATAATCTACTAGTTTTACAAGAGGATACAATAATTCAATGACTTGCTTGTGCTCACACACAAGAAGTATATGCTGTTTCTTATCCTACTTTCTTCTAAAAAGTCTTAAACTAAGGTAACATAGACAAAAGAAGATGGCTTGGGATGGTGGGTTTGCTTAGACGTCTGAAAGTCATATCTATTAACTACGCTGGATTACAGAAACTTAGTACTTGTGTTTCAAGGCATGCACTTTAGCGACCTAAAAACATGAGGTCATGACTGTGAAACCAAACACCAACACTGTAGATAGTGAACAAGATGGTATTTCTCGCAATTATTAGATTAATACCTCAATCGATATCCTTATAATTTTGAAATAAATCAAGAAGTGCATGTATGAAAGAAAAAAATTGTACAGAAACCTTTTTGTTCAAGGGGGTATAATAGACATATGCTAATCGGTGACTTTGTTAAGACATAATATGACCTTAACTAGTGTATTATTAAGTTGTCTTATGATCAATATAAATAAATATAGCAAAGAAAAGAAAATAAAAAAACAGATTGAAAGCTCCTAAAGACATAAGTTATGTTGCAAGGTGTTTTGATGATGATAATGTAATTTATTATTGATAGCTAGACAATATGAAGTGTGGAAATTAAAGGAAGACCTGAAAATTATGTAACTTACATATAGGAGAGTTATGAAAAGGCTTTACAAAAATTATGTCATAAAATAATAAGAACAACAACGTTCTATTAAGAATTTAGTTGAGAGGAAGAGTTTGAGAAAATTTAAAAATATGCAATTTTATTTTTAATTAATAAAGAGACTATTTCGTGAATCAAGTGATATAATATTCATCAGAAAACTTCATCAGAGAAATAAGGTGAAAAGCTCCAAGGATGTCACATTCAAGGAGAAGAACAAAAGTTGATTACTAGTACTTGCCAAAGAGAAGCTTCGGTTTTATTTTTCCTTTTGTAAGCGTTAGATCCAAATTATGCATCATTGTTTTTCCTTGGTTATAAAGTTTCCATGCTTCTAGGAATTGGAATATGTAAACGAAATAGCTTAAAATTTCCAGTGAACGACAGTTCAAATGAAGAATGAGGAATTTTGTTATAGGCCAAAAGACATTTTTGAATAGGAGAAAATAGTTGTACATGTTTATTTCAATTATAGGTGGCGTTCACTCTCGACCCGGGCAGGGGCGTATCTGCTTAGGGCCCATCATTATAAAGTTGTGTCTCATCTTTGAACTCTAATTAATGGGTGTGTCAGAGAGAAGTGGAAGAGTACTCTTTCTTTTTCTTAGGTGGGCGGAGATATTGTTATTAATAAAGGAACTTAACTTTTCAGTTGCTAAATTTAATGTTAACTTTTTTATTTTATGTATTTATAAATTTCTTTCAAGTATTTATTTGTATTTTTTATTTTTCAACTTTTTGCTTATAAATTTATTTCAAGTATTTGTTTTCAATTTTTCTAGGTATTTTTAACTTACTAAATACTTAAATATATTATAATTAATTTGTCTCCTTTAACAACTATCATTTCACGCTTTGATTATAATGAAAAAAATTCATTTATTATAAAACCTAATTTTTCTTTTTTTGAGGCAAAAAATTTGTTTGTTCTTGTTTAATGTGTTTTGAGTTTCAATTTGGTTAGCTTAGCTATAAAAAAAACATTGAAAAAAGCTTAGTTTTTATATACATCAATCCTGTCCTTTTTTTCATACATTTTTTAAACATTCCTCCTCCCTGTGTGGTTTAAGCTACGCAGAGGGCAAAATATGTCAACCCTCTCTTTCTCTCTTTCTTTTAAAAATGACTAACTTCTCTTTTTATATATAAAATAAGGATTTCCCTGCAAAACGGGCCCATTTGGCTTGAGTCTTTGTGAGTGACATGAGTGCTTATAGATTTTCATGTTCTAGAATCTAAATTATATTAGTGACTGTTAACAAGTGAGGTTTCAATTATAAGAGGAGAATTATTAATTTTAGAGACAATGTTTGGTTTAGGGGTAGTAAAGAAATTTAAAGAACTAAAAGAAGAAGATTTGTTTATGTGATTTATTTTAAAAAAAAACTAACTTTAATATTACAAGGTTTAGATTAATATACTTTATGTAAAGCCCTTTTTTATTTTAATAAAAATTATCATATAATTAATTGTTATATAAACGCTTTTGAATACAAAATATTTAATTATGCATCATATAAATACTTTCGAATACAAATAATTAATTACGAATACAAATAGTTAATTATGTAATAATTTATATAAAAGTTTGCCTAATGAATTTTTATTTTTAATAGTAAATAATTTTCTTAATAATCCAAAACAATAATAATATACTTTGGAATAAACACCACCACCAAAAATATCTATAAATGTGATTTAAATTGATTTTCTTTTTGTTTCCATCATTTTACTCGTAATTACAGATATATACAATTTCTAACTTGGGTTAACTAAAATGGTAATCAATAACATAGAGAGTATAAATGATTTAAGGTAAATAACTTAGAATAGTGAATAATTTAGAATATAATTTACTTTATTTTCTCCTAAGTATGTTAATTTATCATAAAAGAAATTAGAGAGTATAAAGAAATTAGTGTTTCTTTATCATAAAAGTTTTCTTTTTTTTCATTTTTAATATAAGATATTTAGTTTTGCTCTTTATTTGTCCTCTGCCATAGATATAATACCATCGATATATCTTTGTGATATATTGTCAAGCTATTGGTGTTCAATTGAGCATTCGTACTTCTTCCAGTTCCATGTAGGAGCTTTTGTTCTTTTTCTAGTCTAAATTATGTTATAATTTGGTTATATTATGTTGCCTAAAAAGTATTTGTCTAAAACAAATAGAATAGTTAATAGAATCCTAAAAAGAAGAAATTAATGAATTTATTAAAAGAGTAGGCTTCTTTAGTGCAATCTTGAGGAATTCAGTGAAGGTAATTTTGAACAATATAAAGAAAATTTAAGTTATAAGATTCATATTCATGAGAATATTAGTAATTTAAGTGAGCATGTTTATGTACTAACTGCATCCACTTTGGAAAATTTAAAGGCAGATGAGTAACTATTTCCTATATTGGGGGGTTAAGATCACTTGTTCCCATTACTCTATACCTATCCTATTCCATGAGCATCCATCCATCCAATTTTTGTAGGTCCCAATGCTCATGGAGCAGGGTAGGCATAGAGTAATGGAAACATGTGTTCTATTATCCTATATTAGATATTTATGATCATAGAAATTAGGATAATCTTGATAATAAATTAAAAGACATTTTATTTTTAAAAGGGTCTTTAAGAGAATTGAATATTGTGTTTTCTTTAGACAATACCTCTCGACATTTTTCATATTCTTATTATTCTACAAAATTGAGCAATAGAGAGATTAGTGATAGAAAATGGTTGGTTTACTCTAAAAATATAGATAAAGTACATTGTTTTGTTATAAGATGTTCAAATCTAATAGCAAACAAGGTGATTTAGCAAATGATGATTTTAAAGATTGGAATCATCTTAGTGAGGGACTCAAAGAACATGAGAGCAGTGTTGAGCATATGACTAGTATAAGAACTTGGAATGAATTAAGAGTAAGATTGAGCAAAAATCAAACAATTGATAAAGATTTGCAACAAGAAATTATAAAGGAGAAAGAATGTAAAGGAGCAAAAATCCAAATGTTTCAATTACTTATCAAATTCTATTAACTATACCTATTACTATATCATCAACAAAGAAAAGTTTTTCAAAGTTAAAATTATTGAAAACTTACTTGAGGACATCATCGTCACAAGAAAAGTTGAATAGTTTAGATACTTTATGTATCGAAAATGATTGTGAAATATTGATCTTGATAGTATTATTAATGATTTTGCATCTATAAATGTACAAAGATATTGTTTTTCATAAATCATGATCATCTATGTGCTTATTAGTGTAATTCTTTTGGTGTTTTACAGTATGATATTGTTGTTCAATTGTTGCTATTGCTATTTTGTTATTATTGCTATTATTGTAACATGCCAGACCACCTGCCTACAGATATTGTTCGCTTTGGATTGCCCCTTGGGTCAAACCCCTCACGGTTTTGCTTTTCTGAGGACTTCCTAGGAGGTCACCCATCCTGGTACTACTCTTGCTTAAGCACATTTAACTTCGGAGTTCTGATGGGATACGGTGCATTAGGCTATGAAAAACGCGTCTATAAGGGAAAGGTATCCATACCCTTATAAGGCGTACTTCGTTCCCCTCTCCAACTGATGTGGGATCTCATAATCTTACCCGCTCACAGATATTGTCTGCTTTGGGCCTTGACCCATCAAAGTCCTCACGGTTTTGCTTTTCTCGAGGACTTCCTAGGAGGTCAGGTGCATTAGGCTATGAAAAACGTGTTTGTAAGGGAGAGATATCCGTGCCCTTTTAAGGTGTACTTCGTTCCCCTCTCCAACCGATGTGGGATCTCGCAATCTCCACCCCCTTAGGGCCCAGTCCTTTTTGGAGCCCAGCCTAACTGGCACAAGACTTGTAACGTCGGACTTTCTGAGCCCTTTGGTGATTGTTCTGTATTTGGAGATACTATAGTATATTGATATATAAATGGTTGTATATGAGTTCAAAGATGAATTTGAATCCTTTTGGTACGTATGCCAATGATTTATAATGTTATATGCCCTTACATGAACTTAGAGTTCATTGGTATGCGAAATCTTGGAGATTTATAAGCTTTTAAGTGTGTAAAGCTGAATCCATTGGATGGACTTGACCATGGTGGTTGAACTAAATGTGTTCTAATGCCTTAAAGGTGATTAGACATGATTTATAGACTTATTAGACAATTAGAAAGTTTAATTAGAAAAGTTGATGTATATAGGGGCTTATTTGCAAATTGTTAAAAGTTAAAGGACTTAAATATAATTTTTCAATTCTTGGAGGAACAATTTGTAATTTTATAAAGTTAAGGGGCTTAATTATAATTTTCAAAAGTCCAAGGACCAAAATAAAAATAAAAGTTTTGGAGATTCCTAAACTTTGGGCTTAATTGCAAATTTAACAAAGTTTGGAGGGTAAAATGGTAATTTCATACAACCTAAGGGAAAAAAGGTAATTTCACCATGTTTAGTCAAAGAAGAGTCAACATTCTAGACCCTTCTCTATGTAAGGTCGTGCACCCATTTCTAAAGACTTAAAACCTCTTGTTTTAATTGAAAGAAAGGAAAAGAAAGGAGAAGAAAGGAGGAGAAGAACCCATTTTTGTCCATCACTAAAATCTTACCATATTTTTTATTCTTCAACCCAAACCAATGTGTTCTAAGTTAATTTGGGGTTAAAGAACTCAAATCTATCATTAGATTTGAGAAATTCTCAAAGGATTTGAAGATATCACCAAAGGAAGGTGTAGGTAAATTTTGTCTCATCTCTCTCTACATCATATTTTGAGTTTGGTGTTAAGATATGTTGTTCTCCATTCTTGAATATGCATGAAACATGATTTAGATGAATGAAATGTGTCATGGAGAGGGTTCTTTAAGTCAAAACCAAAATTGCCCCGTTTTGGTGAAAGTTTGCGAAATTTTGAATATCTTTTGAAATTGATGGTTTAAATCAACTCTATGATATTAATCATGTATGTATAAGGTGAATTGATGATGGGAAATGACAAAGAAGTACATTAGAAAGAGGCTTTCAAGTTTATGCTTTTAGGTGTTTGATAAAATGCCTAAATAAACTTGGCTTAGGATTTAAGGATTTTGATGGTGTGCATTGGGAAGAAGCTTTCATGTTTACTTAGAGTAAACTTGAATTGCTGCTTAGATTGATGAATAATGACCTAATGTGCTTGGATAAAGATGGGCTTAATTATGTTTTGAAATGAGTAAGTATTTGATTAAAGGCATTAAATGCCTTAGAAAATGCAAAAGAAAAGTTATTGTGGCTAGTAAGAAAGTAACCATGTGAGAAGTTTAATTAGGGTTGAATTCTAGAGCTTATAGGGAGTGATATTATGTTTTATATACTTATATGAGGGTGTATAAATATGAAATTTATCTTTAAGTAGTAATTTTATCGTATGTCCTTTTTATGTATAAAGGCTCTGGAGCTATGAATTAAGGAGTTCGTACTGAGGATTGTTGAAGCTAAGAGAGTTTATACCTTCTTTTAAGATGAGTTGGAGAAATCATATTTCTCAAATAGTATTAGAGCATCCTAAGACAAGTATGATGACTTGTATGTGAATTTTGAGCCTAGGCAACGTATGGTAGAATTGAATTTCAAATGGATACTATTATATTTAAGTATTTAATAAACGTCATTGTTTTGAACAACTATATATTCAAAGCACAAAAGATAACTTTTATTGTATGAAATAATGTTTCAACCTTGTTTTTGAAACCGATATTTTATTACATATTTTGAAAAATTATATTGTTTTTAACAAACCTGTGTTTGAAGTGTAAAGGACAATGCTTTCTGATGGTTTAATTTCGTATTTTGAGAAATGAGATTACTTTTAACAAACCTGCAATTAAAATGCAATGGATAACGTCTTATTTTTCTAAAATTACATTTTTGAATAACTTTGCATTTGGATTTTAAAAGATGACTTTTGTTCTCCTTTGGCTTAGAGCTATGGTACAATTTCATTTTATTGGTTGGACAAATGAATAAAAATATGGTGCTTTACTTAGTTTTTGTACTTAATTTTTGTATATGATTTTGGTGATTGGAGAGGAGACGATTGGCTAATCGTGTGCTGGGCACAACTAATTAAGCAACCCTCGTACCCTTGACGTTGGTACATGAAAATCGAGTCGCCATATCGACACCTTTCTATGGGACTTACGGGTGATTCTACACCTAAGGTCTGGATACCAATGAGGTCATCACCTAGGGTCATGACCCTCTTGTCGACTGTAGTCCGGATTCATCACGGATGAAAGCCGAGCCAACATTGAGTATCGGTGGGTGGGCACATTAGTTTGGCCAATTAGTGATGACATACACGATTGTTTTAGCTTATCCTGTTATTGGTTTTTCTATTGAGAGTTGATTGATATATATGATGTTTTTATGCTTTTTTGTACTGAAATTGAGACCTATGTTCACCGGATGAGTAAGTTAATAGGCTAGGTCTATATGGTTCCTAACCAGTATATGTTGAGTCATAGGCTGGGCTTGTGTGTTTTTTTGTGATATATATTCACTTCATAGGTTATCTACACCGTCTTGATATGAATTGAATTCTATTTGTGATATATGTTTCTCCTGCTCATTGAGTACCTAGTGTACTCGCCCCCTTTGCTCTCCAATCATACAGGTTAATTTAGTGACTTTAAAGCTCTGAGTGGATTGTATGGTCTTTTGACATTTTTGAGGTATTACTGCATGTGGGTAGTTTCCTATTTTATATTTTTATTGTCTAGTGCTCATGAACTGTGTTTATGTAGATATGCTTTATGATTTTGTAAGTTAACTTTTGATTACCTTGTGTTTTATAAATGATTTTATGTATAAATCTTTTGATATTGTTATTGAGATTGCCTTGAGTAGACTTTAAAGTCCTGAAGTTGTGGTTGGATATGAATATAGAAGTGTGTTTGAAATTGTTTGCAACTTTTTTGGATTTTTTAAAACACAGTCGTTGTGCTGCCCAAATTTTTCAAAAAGAGAGGGAAAAGAATAGATTTTCAGTTAGCTTTGCATAGTCGGATTAAGGATACCATGAGTGTCCTTAGCCCGATTATGCAGCGGTTGTCATGGGTCCGATGTGGTACCGGGCCGTGATAATTAAATTAGTATCACAGTAGATTGTGAGATCTTACATCGTTCAGAGAGGCGAACGAAGTATGTCTTATAAGGGTATAGATACCTTTCCCTTACAGATTCGTTTTTCGTAGCCTAACGCACCGGATCCTATCAGAACTTTGAAGTTAAATGTGCTTGGACAAGAGTAGTACTAGGATGGGTGACCTCTTGGGAAGTCCTTGAGAAAAGCAAAACCGTGAGGGATTTGGCCCAAGGGGCAACCTAAAGCGGACAATATTTATAGGCAGGTGGTCTGGGATGTTACAAATGGTATCAGAGCCGGTACCCAAACCGTTGTGCCAGTATAGGACGCTGGACCCTAAAAGAGGGTTGGGCCCTAAGGGGGGTGAAGGTTATAAGATCTCATATCAGTTGGAGAGGGGAACGAAGTATGCCTTATAAGGATACGGATACCTCTCCCTTATAGACGCGTTTTCCATAGCCTAATATACCGGATCCCATCAGAACTCCGAAGTTACATGTGCTTGGACAAGAGTAGTACCACGATGGATGACCTTCTGAAAAATCCTCGGAAAAAGCAAAACCGTTAGGAGTTTGGCCCAAGAAATAACCCAAAGCGGACAATATCTGTAAGCGGGTAGTTTGGGATGTTACAATTATTGTTAGTGATTTTATTGTTGTTGACATTTGCAAGATGTTATTAATTGATGTTATAATCATTTAGTAGTTTGTTAAGTGTGTAGACTTATAATTGAGTAACTTATATATAGATATTAAATTTAATAATAAAATATACTTTTAAATTTTAAATATTTATATATTGCTGAATTATTGGAGTTCTTATTTTTACTTTGCCAGGCCTATAAAATATTAGGAATGACCCAGTAGAGTCTTGTTTCTTCACCAGTATTCTAGGTTAAACATTTCCAATTTTGGCATGGCTAGGATCTTTCAAAGTAGAAAAGTTCAAGATAAGATAACTAGAGGTTTTGGTACCCAATAAATATGAAATACATGCATGCCTTTGAACACACAGGATATGATGATGAAGACAACAACTTCACATTGATCTCCTATAGCGGTTAGACGTCGATGAAAGTAGAATAAGTGGTGTTTGAAATATGCTAATGAAATATGATGCCTACAACTTTGGAGTGATACTACCGGAGGTCACAAAAATACCAAGATGAGCAACCGACCAAACTTGCCCATCAGGAGGTTCTTTCCTCGACTTTGAAGGGCCATTTGGGTTTTTTACACCTTTTAATATTAATTGGTCACTTCTTACATTATTTCATTTTTATAAAATATGAGAATTGATCACTTCTGACATTATTTCATTTTTATAAAATAGGAGACTAAACTCATATAGACATGACTTTTTGAATCTTAAACTGTTTTCTACGTCATTATCATTTCTTTTATAAACAAAAGAATTTTTTTCTATGAAACTGACTCATAAAATAGAAATAATATTATATGACATATAAAAGCTAATGACAAAGACCCTTTTCTCTTTATATTAAAGTAATTCTTTTACAAAGTAGTCTAAAAGTGCTTACACCTATGTATTTTGAAATCGCTTATCATAGAGGTAATATATTAAATTATCTAGACAAATTTATAGTTATAACATTAATTTAAAATATTTTTAAAAATATGAATAAGGTAATAAAAAATTTAACATATACATATGTATGAATGATAATTAATTTTTTAGAAAAGAAAAGATAGTGATTAAGATATATTAGTCATCTATATAAATTAAAAAATTAATAATAAGGATTTTGTGAAATGGGAATCATAATCTAATATCATAAAAGAAAAAAGAGATGCAAGTTTTTATAAGCATACGGAAAAAATAATAATCAATTTTCTAGTTAACTGTTTTTGGGTCTATGATTTTCTTCAACTCTAATTTGAGTCATTTTTTGTCAGTTGGTGTTATGAATGGCATCAAAGCTTTAAGTTTAAAGTAGGACATGATCCTAGGATCTAGTGAGTTGAACGCGGGTAGAATGAGTGAGTTTAATCTTATAAGGTTATTAAGCTTATAACCTTAATATAAGGTTATTAACTTTAAACTTATAAGGTTACTAAGCTTATTTTAGGAAATGATCTTTGGAGTACCAAGTGAATTAAAGGAGGTATGAAATCTCAAAATTTTAAATATTTCAATTATTGCATAAGTTAACTAAGTCGATTACTTTTGACTTTAATCATTATAGTCTTGATAGTATTTGAAGTTTGGAAAAATTATTTTATATTTAGGAAATATTTAATTAAATTTAAAGTTGCAAAGTATTGAATGGTCTCAATCCAGCACATTTTATGAAGAAATGTAACCAATTAAACAACTAATAAAACTATTATTTGCTACAAATAACATCAAATCTATAATCGATTTATAAAAATTATTAAATGTCAAATAACATCAAAGGTGTTAGTTTAAGAAGATGACATGTCAATTGGTTTTTCCTAGTTCAAAACAAGTTGATAGAATCTACCTTTTTTTTTTTGTCTCCCATAAGTGTTGATGTTTAGTTTTTAATATTATTAAGATGGTTGATTAAGATATAATGAGAATACCTAGCCCAATGTACAGCTAAGACTGATACTATTCAATATTTTAATCATAACTTTTGATAGGAATATTAAGTTAACGTAACTAAAATTCATGAAAAATTATATTTTTTGTAAGAGGACATTAGGAGGTGATATTGAACTCAAATAGGAAATTTTGATAAAAGAAACTTGTGGGATTACTCTGTTGTTACTCCTTAATACTATTTGATATTTTAATCATAACTTTTTAAAGGAATAATAGATCAACAAGATTCAATGGATTATGAAAAATTAATAGAATATTTTACAAATTTTAAGAAGACCTACGGAGATGATATCAGTTAATCAAATCTCTACCTTTACCTAGCTAATGGTAGTATGATTTTTCATAAAATGGTATCCAACTGGCAGAATAGCCAATAGTAGCATGATTTTTCATAAAGTGGTATCCAATTAGCCAAATAAAGTGATAAGATATCTTAACCCCACTATTTTTAATTATTAAAAATAAGAAAGTCGGCCATTATTTAATTTTTAGGCTATAAGAGATAGGTAAAAGTAATAAATGAAGATGAAAACATAATAAGTGGATTTTTATCCACTATTTCAGCGCCTTAAATTTGGCAATTTTGTGGTTTTTAAGAAACTCTATAAGCAATTTGTTGTGTTATGTGGTTATTCTATGGTTAGGATCCTCCTGTTAGATATGACGAATATTTTAAGCCAAATCGAAGGATTAAGAAATAAGAAAATAAGAAAAATACAAGTTATAGTTAACACCTTTCTGCAAGTTTAGATTGTCTTTCGATAATAAGTTTTTCAAAGTAATGGTTCCTAGAAGTATAAATGCCCTTATCCTAGAAAGAAACATTTTCGTGTCCAATGCCAAAATAGGACAAAGTACAAGAACTTTTATGCTATTATTTGCACTATAATTGAGGATTTGCTATGTATCAAACTTTAAGTTGCATCCTTACAACACTAGACTAGTACTCCTGTATTAGTAAGTAAAAATTAATACAAAAAGTGACCTAATTTTAAGGAGAATATAAATAAAAGAATCTAAGGATTTTAGAAGGGAGCTAAGTTTTTAATATACTTCTAAATTTTTTTTCCAAATTTGGAGAAAAAAATGCATAGGAAAAGAGCACAAAGACAAAATTTAGTGTCAAATTTCTTTCGATTTTTAGTTTTTATTATCACATACATCGTGACACACGTCATGTTTAAGTTGTCATTTAATTTTATGATATTCTAAATTTCTTTGATAAGACTACATTGTAGGCGGATTATAAAGAGTTAAATTTAACTAGTTTTAATTAAGATGATATATTATTCCAATTTTATGTTGAATATTTCATTTTATGATTAATTCTTATGATTGCTTGATCAATATGTTGGAATTATACCTATAACCGAATCGTTATGTAATAAATTGAACACTTTAGTTTTGTGATTATTAATGTTGATTAATAACATGACAAATGATTTTATTATCATAATAAGTTTATTATTTTTATTCTAATATGATAAGTCATTGATTAAATTTATACACTTGTCATTATAATGGAGATTATAATAATGAGAGTCAAGTCTTTAGGATTTAATCTAAAAATGTTCTTGATCATAGGATCATCAAATAAGAACTTTAATGATCCGATTAGATCAATATATATGTAATAATATTTATTGGATAGATATTAGTAGATCTCATTTACTAAGTTACATATATAAATGATACATATAAAGATATGGTCATTGAATTGACCAAACTGAGAATTCCCAATGGTTAATATTACCTATGAACTGTCAAGTAAGATATTTTCATAAGGATTTAAATGTATATTTTTCCTTTGACCTGAGATCATCATAATAATCAATAGGTCATTAATTATATTTTGATGTTGGACATCTAGTGTGTAAAAATGATATTTGAATGATCATTGGATATAATGAAGTATTTATCTAATTAGTGGTGAGTCAAGATAGGATCCATCGACTCTAGGTAATAAGTTTAAACTCTATGTTGTCATTGATCTTAATGGTTATTTCAAAACCTTGGCCAGGGCGATTGAATAAGTGGGGAAAAGAAGTTTTCTAAGTCATTCACCAATCATTAATGGTCGATATGTAACATAGTTGATTATCTAATAAGGTTGGACAGTTAAACCATACTTTAGGATAATCCGGAGTTGTAATGATGAAAGGTAATAATACATTATCCTTAAACTACAGTTTTGTCTTTATAAGGTTGTTATTTCACACTATCCGGTCGTTGAGGAGTGTTGCTAGACACTAACTTTGATTAGTAATTAATTAGATTAATTGCTACCAGCTTAGTGATAAATTAATGTGGTAACATATTTACGAGTGTAATATTTCTCGTTCATAATTATTTAATTTATTATGAGATAATTTATTAAATAATTTATATGGTATATTATTATATTTTTTGCTAGATGAGAAAATATAATTAATATTGAAATTGATTTTGTACAAAATAAATAATAAAATAAAATAGTTTTATTTTATTACATTTTATAAATAATAATATTTATTAAAAAAGGCGTAAGATTGTCGGCGTGGATGATGCTGTTTTGGTTTTACATTTCAAACCAAAATGAAAGGATACGATGGGCCATGTTTTTCAAGTTTAAAAATATGAAAACGTTAAAACAGAGATATACGTTATCATCTTTATTTTTGGTTTATGCACTGCGAGAACAACAATAAAGAGTTTCATAATAGATATACATCAGTGAAGGGAGTAAGCGTGATCATCGTTTTACGAAGACGAGTTAAAAACAAATAGAGATACTCTTTTTGTTTTTGGATGTTAGAGAGAAAATGAAGACATAGAAATGTTCTTGAATTTCGTCCTTTGTACGGAAAAATGAAAAAAGTTTGAGAAAATTATTTTCTTTATTTTTAAAGAAAGAGTTCTTCAAATTTATCCATAACCATATCAAGTATTGAAAGCAAGATATTTTTCGGTGTAGAGTATAAAGAGACTTCGTGTTTTCGAAGTTCTATAGTGAGTAATCGTCATATTCTTGGTATTTATTCTGCCTGTTTTGATTATGAGTATGTTTGTCAAACGTAATTTTTTTATTTCCGTTTGGTATTGCGATCCTTTACAATAATCACATGATTTGTGATCCAATCTGAGACTAAAAAGTAATAATTAAATTAGATGTTGATTGAAATATCATATGATTGTCAAGAAAGAAATATTTATGAAATCACTTGCAATATTATGAATTTCTTATGTTTAATATAATCCATAGGTTTATAGTGCTAGAATCAATGCAGCATTAAACCACATTCAACAACCAAGATCCATTTTATTTAGAGCATAACAAGATTCAAGAAGCATATCTCCAACACTTGGAATTGGGATTTGCATCTTCTCCATGTTTCTTCAAACCTATCAAAGAGAGAAAAACACAAACCTTGCAAGAGAG
>JANIJH010000002.1:47664523-47678872 GCA_024520975.1 Erythroxylum areolatum
TTTTTGCTAGTTAATTTTCTTATTTTAATTCCCCATTTTTACACAATCGCTAGTCCAATTAATTGAGTGATCCAAGCTTAGTACTTACACAATTACTCCCTTGTGGGACGATATTATAGTGTACTACTTGAGACCTGTGAACTTCCGGAATACATCAAGAAACAACAAGAATTTCATTGCTAATGTGTTTAACATAAAACGTGGATTCTGAAAGACTTCTTTTAAAACCAAGGCTAAGCAAATAATCATCTATTTGACTATACCAAGCTCTTGGGGCTTGTTTTAGGCCATAAAGAGCTTTGTGTAATCGATACACTTTTTCTTCTTTGCCTTCCACAACAAAACCTTCGGGTTGCTCAACATAAATTTATTCTTCAAGGATTCCATTAAGGAATGCTGATTTGACATCCATCTGGTGCACTTTCCAACCAAGTTGAGCAGAAATAGGAAGAAGTAACCTGATTGTATCAAGTCTAGCAACTGGTGCAAATGTGTCAGAATAATCAACACCAAAAATCTGTGCATACCCCTTAACTACAAGCCTTGCTTTATGCTTATTTATTGAACCATCGGCATTTAACTTGGTTCTAAATACCCATTTTACCCCAATTACCTTTTTGCCTTGGGGTTTATCAACAAGCTACCAAGTCTTGTTTTTCTCGATCATAAATAGCTCCTCCTTCATTGCATTCTTGCATCTGGGATCTTTGAGAGTTTCTTCATGATTATCAGGTTCGCATATTGCAACGTTGCATCTCTGGTATATTTCAGAGATCAGTCTTGTGCCTCTAATTGGTGGATCAACTTCCCTTTCATCTAGCCATGAGCTTGTCCTTGGCATGGAAATTTTGAGTCTTCCCAATCCCACTCTTTATTTTCCATGAAGTGCACATCTCTACTGATAATTATAGTTTCAGTTTCAGGCTGAAAAACTTTGTAAGCCTTTGAAAGTGTACTATATCCAATGAAAATTCCTGCAGCCGCCTTTTTGTCGAGTTTATCTCGTTTGACCTATGGAACATGGGTAAAACAAAGACAACCAAAAACTTTAAGAAAATTCATTGGAGGTTTGTACCCATACCATGCTTCAAAAGGAGTTTTATTTTTCACTGCCTTTGTGGGAAGTCTATTTTGTAGGAACACTGCCGTATTTGCTACCTCTGCCCAAAATTTCTTTGACAAATTCTTTTCATGCAACATGCATCTGGCTATTTCAATAATAAATCTATTTCTTCTCTCACTGACTCCATTTTGTTCTGGAGTATAAGGAGCTTTACGTTGACTTTCAATTCTTGCTTCCTCACAAAATGAGTTGAACTGATGTGAAGTATACTCCTTACCATTATCTAACCTTAAAGTCTGAATTTTATAGCCACTTTCATTTTCCACCTTTTTTTTGAACTTCCAAAAAATGCTCCCAACCTCTGATTTGAATTTTAGAAAATAAATCCAGCACATTAGGGTTAAATCATCTACAAAAATAATGTAATAAAGACTACTTTTAAGGGAAGGAGTTCTTTGAGGCCCTCCTACATTAGTATGAATCAACTGCAACTTCTTTGTGGCTCTCCAAGTGGCTGTTGGAAATGGAAGTCTGCTTTGCTTTCCATATTGACAAGCATGACAATCTATAGATATTACTTCAAAATTAGGTAAGTTCCTTACCATTTCAGATTTTTTCATTTTGAAAAGTCCTTGATAGTGATAATGGCCAAGCCTCTTATGCCATAGCTCAGCAACATTTTCTTTTGTTAAAAACCAACCTGCTCCTCTTTTGCCTCTCATTTTTACTTTAAACAAATCTTGAGCTGTAGCATCCTTGATCAAGCAGTGATTATCTTCAAAAAAACACCTTGAACCATTTTTCTAGCAACTGTCTAACACTTAACAAATTTTGGTTTAGGTCAGGTACATATAACACATTAGAAATTATTTTAGTACCTGAATGTGTTTCAATGGCAATGGTTCCTATGCCTTTTGCTGGAATATAACTGCCATGACCTATCTTTACCTTTGAAATTTTAGAAGGCTTCAATTCCATGAAGAGTTCCTTGTTGTGAGTCATGTGGTTGGTGCAACCACTATCAATCATCCAAGATTCCCTTGAAACATTGCTAGAAAAACAAGTTGCAACAAAGAGTTGATCTTCCTCCTCTTCATTAGCAATTTGAGCATCTGCTTCTTCCTGCTGGGTTCGGTTCTTGCAAATGATAGCTTCATGTCCAAGTTGATTGCATTTAGTGCACTTTGTGTCAGGCCTTCTCTAGCACTTGAACGGAGGATGACCTGTCTTGTTGCAATGCTTGCAAGGAGGATACTTACGCCTTGAGCTTCCCACTTTGCTTTTGTTGCTAACAGCACCTTCTTCGTTTGTTTGCAGATTCTTCTTGTTCTTCTTCTTTTTGTTTCTCTCACCATCTTCATGTTTAGCATGCAAGGCTCCCTCATCAAAGCCTTCTTCTTTCATAACCCTTCGTTGTTCTTGTGCCTGTAAGGAATTTAACAACTATGCCAAGGTGATCTTGGACAGATCCTTGGTGTTTTCTAACGTGGTTATGGTAGCCTCAAATCTTTCAGGTACAGTTACCATAATTTTTTCAACAATACGAGAGTCATTAAATTCATAACCAAGCAATCTTACTCTGTTTTCTATGCTTAAAAGCCTTTCAGAGTACTCCTTGATGGTTTCCGACTCCTTCATCTTCTACAATTCAAAGTCTATAATGAGATTCAGAACCTGCATGCCTTTGATTCAATCATCTCCTTCATATTCTAATTTAAGATAATCCCATATGGCTTTGGCTGACTTTAGAGACATGATTAGAGTGAAGACTGTTGCTGAAACTGCTACAAAGAGGCACGTCTTTGCCTTACCTTTTCTGATTGTTCTGTCCTTGTTATTCTTGATTTGAGCCATTGTTGGATTTCCAAGAAGCGCAGGAACTTCGTAGTCCTCTTCAACTGCCTCCCATAGATCCAAAGCCTCTTGGTAGGCTTCCATTCGTACTGCCCAAATTTGATAATTTTTACCATTGAAGATTGGTGGTGTCGTTGCTGAGAAACTTGAATCTCCTTCCATGCTTGACATTCTGGTGTTGAAGTGTGGTGTTTGGTGG
This sequence comes from Erythroxylum areolatum, assembly GCA_024520975.1. NCBI lineage: Eukaryota > Viridiplantae > Streptophyta > Magnoliopsida > Malpighiales > Erythroxylaceae > Erythroxylum > Erythroxylum areolatum. Next base: position 47,667,640 of record JANIJH010000002.1, read on the forward strand.
CACTCAAATCACTTGAAAACACTCAGATTTTTCTCTCCCAGGCCCCTCAAGAATAAAGCTCTGATACCAATTGTTGGTTTTTAGAAATATAATACGAAGACAAAAAGAAAGAATAGCAGTAAAAGAAAAATCACCTTTATTTGACTAAATAAGCTTTACATATATGGCATTAGAAATAACAGAACATTCGTAAATATTGCGATAAGCACAAATCACTAGTAGAACTAACAACTCCTAAAAAATAGCAATAGAGTATTGACTAGGATTTATTCAAAACAAAAAATATCAGAGAGAAATAACATGCAGGTCCTAAAGCATTTTTAACATTAATATAACTGAATTTTTAAGACAAGTTATCAGTAAACTTTCAAGATCTTGTATGTATATAGAAAGTAATATATCTTTGGAAGTTAATCTAGTTCAAGTTATTGTTTCACATGATTCAAAATTCTTTTTCTAATGCATGGTTCAAATAATTTGTTAAATTATGCAACTTTCTGCAGAACGCATCTAATTAAAGGTCAAAATTAGATGTTAACTAATATTCAAAAGTCAATTGATTATATTAGGAAGTAAGAATGAATCCATTGACTTACAAGTACTCCTCATCTTTTAGCAGCTTCCATATTGAGTAGTTCAACATTGGTTGCATAAGGTAATGGTATTCTTATAACCTTTCACAACTTGTAAAGGTTATAAGAATACCATTACCCAATAGAAAAAACCTCTGGCTCAATTCTTCGTATTAGACAGCCCATCCCAAGTCTACCCAATCTGGATATCAATCATACAATTGCCTTATCGTTTACTTTCATATAATGTTGGACATGATTAGATTGAGTTTACCTTTCTGGACACGTTTTTCCTCTTGTTCCACTCCATTAACAGATTATGGCAATCATATATGTCAACTATCAACAATGACAACTTTTATTAGCCTCACCCTCCTTATTTTCTCAGTCTCTCCTATTGTGCATTAACTTCAATTTAATCCTTCTTTTATACCTCATTCACTGAGGTTTATGAAAAAATCCTTTAGTTTAATTTTCACTTTCCCTAAAAATTGATAATAATGAATAAAGAAAAAGTATGCAATGGTGGTCAATAATTTTATCATCCAAACAAAGAATAGGAAAATTATACAAGCTTGGTAGGTAATATTCTTATCCAATCAGAAAATAAAGATGATATCTAAAACCCCTTTCTTGGAAACTTGTCTCATAAGCTATTGTATTCCGGAATGATTTGAACATGATTATTCAACTGTAACACCTAAGCCACCTCCTGTTTTCTTCAATTACACTCATTGGTTTGTACCTATATAATGTTGAGGTATTGCTTTTTGAATGTTTCATGTATCCTTAGAAGTGTTGTTTTGATTATACATGGACAGTAATCCATAAGCAACACATACATATTTTTTGTGCAAATAAGAAATCAAGCGATGGGAAGTGTAACTTGGAAGTCATTTCCGTACTTGTTCTTCAGAAGTTTGGTGCACTACAAGAAATTATATTTATAGTGAAAGTAAAAGTTGTCACTAAAAGCAGTAATATTTGTCACTGTTGTTAATAGTGTCGTCACCTCCCGTCACAAATACCTCCGTCACTAATGAAATAGTGACGAATTTAAAAAATGGTCACAATTATGCAACACTTTTGTGACATAAATATTGACACTAAAACTTGGGAAATATGTGACAAAACTATATGATCACAATAACTTTACATATTTATGACAAGCTTATCGTCACAAATAATATAAAATAGTGACGAATTAAGGCGTAAAAATACTTTATTTTATTGTGACAAAATTGTCAACAGTAAAACCTATCAAATGTGTGACAACACTATATGGTCACAACAACTGTACTTATTTATGACAAATTTGTTGACACAAATAATATAAAGTAGTGATGAATAAAGTTGTAATAATACTTCATTATATTGTGACAAAAGTGCTGACACTAAAACCTATGGAATGTGTGACAATACTATATGGTCACAGCAACTTTACATATTTATGACAAATTGTTTTATACAAATAATATAAAGTAGCGACGTTTCAAAACGTCACAGAATCTCTAACATTCCTCGACGTTTTTAAAAAATGTCACGGATTGTCTAACATTCCGCGACGTTTTTAAAATGCCACAGAATGTGAAGGAATCCGTGACGTTTTTTTGGAAACGTCATGGAATGTCTTCTGTGATGTTTTTAGAAACGTCGCAAAATGTCTTTCGCAATGTTTTTAGAGCTATTTTCTTTTAATTATTAATTTTTTATTTTTCAAAAATAATTTAAATTTAATAATTTTTCAATTTTAATAATTTTTTTAAATCTTATTTGTTTAATAACTATTCAATATTATTTATGAATTTTATTTAATAATTCTTCAATTTTTTAATATATCATTAATTTTAATAATTATTCATGTATTATTTAATTACAATTCACAAACATGTCAGAATACACTAATTAATATCAAAACTAAAGGATGAAACATTTGAGATTCTGCAAAAAATGGAGGGAGATACAATTAAAGCTTCTTTAATATCTGCATCTACAATGCACTGGCAATAGATCCACAAAAACCATCATATCGTAACATTTATCATATCTCCTAGAGAGACCAAATTAAGGCAACCTAAATATCGAGTCATTGATCTAGATACTAATATAAGAACATAAACATTCTTATATCTCTTAAGTCCACCAGATAATCAGAGTCCACGAACATTCAATTGAGTCTTGTAATGTGGAGTTTTGAATTGTCTTCCTCTAGCTTATTTACTCTGTTTCTTGAATCTGAAAGAGTCCTTTCAGTTTTTGTAAGCTTGGCTAAAATATCTTCCTTCAAGCAATGTTTTTTTATGTTATTTTGACTTCAAACAAAGAAAAACACAGAGCAAGCCACGTCAGACCAATACAAATTACGTTAAGCCACCAGTTAAAGATAAGTGATCAAATAAGCACCCAAAACGTATACCTTTTGGATCTGTTCGCACACTTCATCCTGATGTGTAAGGAATTGGTGGATTCAATAGAACAAGGTCATCCTAAGGAATTGGCAGATTCAATAGAACAAGGTCATCCTTTGTCATTGGATGACCTTGTTCTATTGAATTTGCCAATTCCTTACACATTACCTTGTTCTATTGAATCTGCCAATTCCTTACACATTAATTCCTGAAAAATTAAAAATTAATTAGAAACACAGTCTCCTGCAGGACATCTATAAGCTAGCAATAATATAGTTCACGAAGTTGGTACTCAAACTCCTAGGCATAATTCAATTTTAGGTTTTTAAAGCCTAGAAACATACTATATCTATCACATTCTGGACAAAAGTACTTCAAAACTTTTCCAGTATATAAAAGCATCAACGATAATAAAGGACTTCATTTCTGGCATGATTAATAGTTGGATAGCCCATACAAATGAAATCAATACAGATATTTAGATCAGCAGCAAAAACAATCAATGCAAATATGAGAGACCACATACCCAGTGCATGGTGGCCCCTCACTAGCATTTGAACACTTAGTATTGCCTCTGCTATCATAGACTCTTCTGTATCGATTCAGAAAAAGTCAGTAATTCTAAAGCAATAGAAATCTAAGATCCCAAGAAAAAGTTCCTAAAACTCATCACATTCACCTATGAACCTTCTTTGTTCTGGCACAAATGGTGATTTTATGATGTATATCTGTTAAATTGGGGTCAAAAGCTAGTTGAGATATCTCTAACCCTTCTGATCTCACAATCTCTAAATACCTGTTAAAGTAAAATCAACTAAATTGTCTCCTGTACGTGTATCACTTAAGAATGACTATAGCACAGTAATAAAAAAGTACAGAAGACAAACAAATTTAATTTAAGCAAGTATAAGAAGTCCATGGCTTTACCTTCTCGGATAAAAATTCTCCACCCACAAATCTTCATCCCAGAGAAATATGTAGTCATAAACAGAAACAATAGCTAGATGCAAAAACTGTTTTGCAAACCACCGAAGATAGCTCCTAGAGGAAAACCAAATTCTGCTCGATGCTTTTACATAGCCAAATCCAAACTTAAACATATACTATTTAATTATTTTGAAAAGAAGGAGAAAAGATACAAGAGCCATAACTCAAGCAAAAATACTAGCTCAAGCCAAATTTGCTTTTAAATAAAATTCAACTCTCACCCCTGTTATTTTCCCTAACCACATGAAATCTCATTTGAAGTGCCAAAGCCTTAACCATCACTAAAACTATCAGCTAATTACCCAAGGCAGAAATATAATTGCAAGATCAGTAAAATACCCAAGCACCTGTTGCAATGATGAGAATACTGTTACTTATGGTTTCCCCAATTGCAGTTAGAAGTGTTTTACATTTCACATCAGTAGACATAACTCGAGTGCCAAGAACCAATTCAATACCTGGGTACAAAAATTAAAAGTCTACACTCAAAATGGAAGATATGGAACTTCTTTTTGTAGTGAAAAGACAGAGATGGACCTTCAAATGAGGAAAACTATGACCCAAAGATATTCACCATGTTCCTTGTACCATTATGGAGTCAACCTTTCCTTATTAGCACCTACACAAGTGTGAAATGCTGGAAAAAAATTCCAGAGATAAGCTCTTTAACACTGGAATGCGTGAACCCAAAACAATTGAGCAAAAATTAGAAAATGGATTGATATTTAAAGAGACTAATGTTCTTTACCAGAGTAAAGTATCCCTGCAATATGTTGTAAATGAAAACCTAAAAATTGTACCTAACCATATAATATTAATATTAGCATAAGAAACAAACCGAAATAGAAAGATATTCAACAGTGATAATATCTCGTGGTTTTAAGTCCATCTTCAACAATTCTAAAAGATACTTTCCAACCAAACATCACTCGTCCAACTTCAATTCGTTTTCAGCAGGTATTGATGAGTTGTGCAAAGAAATTAAAAAAAACTCAGAATTCTTTTTCTTTTTAATTATTTTTCTTTTTCTTCATAGCAAAATTAGGTAAGCAGAGATTCTTTCCTGTAAGGGAGAGACATTCCCATGGCTTCAATGGCAGAGGCCATCGTGTTAGCAGTATACATTCCACCACAAGCACCTGCCCTAGGGCATGAATTACGGACTATAGTTTTTCGTTGTTCATCAGTTATAGATCCACTTACATATTCTCCATAAACCTACAATGGAATTTACAGAAAAGAAGAAAATAGGTATTGCAAACATACAAATTCACTGTAGCATGACAACCCATTGTTGTCGATGGTTTAAATTTATGCCTAAAAGATTGAAATAGAGACATTGAAGGCTTATGAATAAACCATAGCTACATATCGAAATAAACATAAGACAAAGAATTTAATATCATCTTCTAACTTCAATACTCTTCCTTCCAAAATATGAAGAAGTAGCATGAACAGATATAAATACTAAGCAACTAAGCGGTAGAATAAGAGTCTGTTAACTTCTTGATTTTTATTCAGAAGTCTTGCATCATTTAGCTATCAGCATTATTACATAACTCTCCAAGAAAACACCTTTAATCAACTACAATATCATTCTGATTAAGACCAAGAGTTAAAACAAAAGATAACCAAAATTGATTACCCAAATAGCAGTAATTAGAATACATCTAAAATAAACAAAATATCTTTAAAAAGGAACAAAGACTCTATAACCAACAATGGAAACAATTTCTTCGGCGTCAAACCAAAAGAGTGGTATGCTCAACAAAACTAGTTGTTTTAGGATAAAATGCATTCAACCAATTACCAATCAAATACTAGTAATATGAACCATTTAAATAAAACTTAAAACCTAAAATTCGGATATGCGTAAGATAAAGAGCATATGTAAAAGAAACCTTGAAGATGGTGAAAGGGGAGAATGAATGATAAGGGTCAATCGCCAAGAGATGCCCTAAATACACCTGCAACTCATTCTCTGTACCCATTGTAATTCGATTTACCCTTTTCTTGTTAAGTGAATAAAACCCTAGTAGAAGAAAGTGTATAAGTTTAAACGGGGGTGTCGTTTCTTGCTGTAGTTAGAAAATGTAACCAATACTTCTAACGACAATGCCTTTTAGATTTAAGTTTATAAGTTTGTGCTAGCGACAACACCTTTAAGGCTTTTCAACCGCCTTGAAGAGCTAGTCTGCGGATTCGGGGAATGCTTGGACGTCTCAGTGGCTAAGATGAAGAAGGTGGCATCTATTTCACCTTCACTATGGGAATTTTGTTTATGGGCAAAGAAAATCTGTCCGAAATTGCTCAAATCCAACAGAAATTGCTCAAAATCTGACAGAAATGGGTGAAAAGTCATCGGTGAGCATTGAAAGCACAAAGGAGAGGTGGTGAGTTATGAGCGGGAGGCTAGGGCTAAGACGATAGAGAATAATAAAAGAAAACAATGAACTGATTTGTTGACAACATAAAGAAGAGAAAGAAGAAACCAGAGAAAAACCAGCGAAGAAGAAACGTCAGAGAAGAGAGTGGGAAATGAACATGCCTTGTGAAATTTTACGAGCTGTTTGGAAACCTTCGAATTGAATTCATTAACGAATTGAATTCAATTACATTAATGAAGTTGGGATTGAATTCAATTTACACTGTTTGGAACAAATCCAGTAATATTAGAATTGAATTTAATTACACTGTTTGGAACAAATCCGGCAATATTAGAATTGAATTCAATTACACTGTTTGGAACAAATCAAATAAGATTAGAGTTGAATTAAATTATTTCATATGACATATTTACCCCTGACTAAAAAATAATATTATCCAAAATAAAAGTCATTTTAGATAGATTTTAATTATTCAAAATAAGTGTTATTCTTGACTTTGTATGCATGTTTAGAATTTTACTTTCAAAAGTACTCTTTAATAATAATAATAATAATAATAATAATAATAATAATAATAATAGGAATAAGAATAAGAATAGAAATAACAATAATAATAATTATTATTATTATTATAAATCCATAAATAAATAATTACATAAATAACAACAAGTAATAATAATATCAAATTTAATAATATTATGAATAATAAATTAATAATAGACAAAAAGAAGGGAAATGGAATGGCTGGCGAGGGCGAGCGCTCTTGGCTTTTTTTGGTTATGCTTGCGAGGGCGAGCGCTCGCCCTCGTGAGCTTGGCCTTTTTCGCGAGGGCGAGCGCCTCGCCCTCGCGAGCTTGCCCTTTTTGGTGAGATCCAAAAAATAGACTCCTTTTGTTCACAGAGTAAACTTCGGTTTCTCTGTTTTGTCCCACGGAACCCTCGAGCGGTCAAGCTAATTATTTGTGCATTGCATAATGGAATCTATCAAGTATGATGCATGTTTGATGTGTTAAGTTATAATGCAAATTGAGTGTTACGCTTTGATTCTAAATAACATCTAATTTGTTCTATGTGATGATGGATTGAATTATGAGATATGTATGCCTATATGGATATTCGTATACATTTGATTGTATAGCTCATTGCCAATGACTATAAATATATTAGCCACTAAGCTGTGTAGCTCACCCTATGCTTCCTTCCTCAGGTGCAGAAAGAGAAGATTAGCGATCCTTGCAAGGCATTGGAACTCCAAGATAGTTAAAGACTTTTGTAATTAAGTTAGTTAAGGATTTTTGTATTTTAGAATCATATCAAGCATAGACATTCAATTGTATTATGATCATTTTGTATTTTGTAATAAGCTTGTATAAACTCTGTTTGAATTCATTAATGAAATATGATTGGGTTTTGCTTGTGATTCTCAAAATTGTGATGTTGATGTTTGACCGTTGTGGGCACGCCACTGTTTTGGGATGACGGGCTTTGTATGACTCCAGATTATTGGGCTCCGAAAATGGAGGCCAACATCTGTGTGGTATTAGAGATGACGTTAAATGTCTCCAAATGCTGGGCTCCGGAAGTAGGGTCCAGTATTGTTTGGTATCAGAGCTTAGGTTTTTCCTAGGCTTAGAATACATTATAGGATGAATTGTGTGCTATGGGATTTATTGTTGTATTGTGAATTGATGTGTTGCATTAAGTGACATGCATATCATGCATACATGTAGGAAATAAGATTAAAATGAAAGTAAGCTGAAAGATGGTGTCTTATCGAAGGAGTAAAATGCCACCTCGTAAAAGAATACGAGGAGTTTTGCAAGGATCTGCTGCATCTGATTCCTCACCATTTGAAAAGCGTACTGATGAGTATAGAATCCCAGTAATTGCAATCGTATTAGTCACATGTATGAACTTCTGTTAAGAGTTTAGACTAGTAGAAACGATGAGAAGAATGTCGTTTGGTTAGAGTGTAAGATGAGGAAAGTTTGTGGATATTTAGAAATAAGAAATATGACGTAGTCTGATATGTTATATATAATTTCGTATGAATATGTACTTGAATTGATATGGATGTGAAAATATTTTCATGAATTGACTAAAGAAGAGATAGAGACAGGGTGAAAATGACAAGATTTAAGGTGTACAAGCAAAGTAGAATTGAAAGGTTGAACTCGGAATTTATGATCTGGTATAAGATTGTGCTAGTAAATTGAGATCAAAATTTCAAGATAGCTATGCATCTGTAATTCTAAATTGATTAAGAGTGTACGTATGGAAAGGGAAATAAATGATAGTGATATATGTAGAGGTTTTAAAGGTTATGTCGACTAGTTATTGTGAGTACATATTTGATAATGTGGTTAAATTGGTGAATAATATGATTGAGTACATACGAGACCTATATTTGGATATAGATAGGAATGATCCCTATAGTTAAAGATTATGAGATGAATTAGTCAATGATCCCTATAGTTAAAGATTATGAGATGAATCAAAGTAACGAGATGGAAGTATAGTATAGATGATTGTAGCAAGAAATCTTCTTTCGAAGAAGAATTTCTTTGAATTAGGTTAAGCAGATCAGGTAGTTTATATTAAGAGTGATCAATGAAAGAGCAAATCAGAAATGAATATATAATGAATTAGAAGTGAATATTGGATTCATATCCCTAATGAAGACTCAAGCATAAGAGGTAGAGTATGCTGTTAAGAATGTATGTATTTTTCTTGATGAAAAATATCCAATTACATGAGTGGATTTTAGGAAATTGAGATAACACTATTGCTAATATGAGGAGAATTTAGATCCACACTATATTCTATGAGAATATACAAAGGAGATATAAATTATATTTTGATGAATGTGTTACCAAAGCAGGAATTTAAGATGTAAATAAATTGAAATGTGAGGAGAAACTAGTATAAATGAGCAAACATTAGAATAAGCTAACGTGAAATATGAGGAAATCTAAAGAATGGAGAAGATCATTTAAGAAAGGTGAGTTAATTGGGAAATTGAAAATACGCGAGATAATGTTACCTCATCGAGGAATTAGTTATTTAAGGAATTACGAGGACTAATCAGGGGGCACATGGAGTGTGATAATAATCATTTGAGTTATCAAAAGTTGGACACCCCGCCCTTATGTGTCACGAGCCCGACGTCCTAAGTGACATCTGAATGCATATCCCACAAGGATGGCGTGCCCCCACAAAGACAAACTTCAAGACAGCTTACTTCTACTATTTTTGAACAGATGTGGCTCTATATCTCCAGTTTATTTAGAGACAAGAACCGACTCATTTGGAGATCCTATAATAAAGTTATGGCTAAAAGAATTGAAAAAGGTTTTGACCTCAATCATATCGCACCTGCCTTGGGACAATTAGCATAAATGTCATTAGGGATATCGGGTTAAGATCATATTAGGATGATTTCAAATAGGACTTTGAGATCTACAACTTTGAAGAAGACCTTGAGGTCAGATTTTATCACCTAGAGGGTCAAAATGGACCAGAAGATAGGTACAGGCGAAACCAAATGAAAAACTAAACTAATGGAAAAAGACAAATGAATGGGAAAAATTGCTATAACCTTCCCAAAAGTTATCGGATTAAGGTGTTCCTTAGATGTTTCTAAAGAATACTTCAAGATCTATAACTTTCTTGAAGACCTCAAATATAGATTCTATCTTCTGAAGGGTCAAAAATGGAGAAGAAGATAGGTACAGACGAAACCAAATGAAAAAGCAGACTGATGGAAAAAAGACTAATAAATGAGTAAAATTGCTATAACTTTCTCTAAAGATATCAAATTAAGGTTTTCTTTATATGGTTAAAAAGAAGACTTCAAGATCTACAACTTTTATGAAGACCTTCAAAGACAGATTCTATCTTCCAAAGGGTCAAAAGTGGAGCAGAAGATAGGTACAGATGAAACCAAATGAAAAAGCAGACTAATGGAAAAAGACAGATAAATGGGGAAAATTGATATAACTTTCCATAAAAATATCAGATTAAGGTTTTATTTACATGGTCCAAAAGAATACTTCAAGATCTACAACTTTCATGAAGACTTCAAAGATAGATTCTATCTTTTGAAGGGTCAAAAATGGAGTAGAAGATAGATTAGGTGAAAAAGTAGAAGAAGCAAAACATAAAAGAAGTAAAAAGCAGAAGAAGCAAAACGTAGATGACACGTCATCACAGAAGAAGCAAAACATAGATAAAACGTCATCACAGATGGCACGTTATCACAAAAGAAGCAAAAATACAAATGACACTTCATTATAAGCGACATGTCATCACAGAAGAAGTAAAATACAGATGACATGTCATCACAGACGACACATCATCACAGAAGAAGCAAAAACATAGATGACACGTCATCACAGAAGAAGCAAAAACATAGATGACACATCATCACAGAAGAAGCAAAAACACAGATGACACGTCGTCAGAAAAGAAGCAAAACATAGAAGAAGCAAAACACATAATATACATCTTCCCTAATAAGGGCCATAATTTTCAGCTCAGATGTCAAAAAATTTCATATTATATACCGTTGGAAAGATAAAAGAAAGAACTACAACTTTCTAAAAGACACATTTGCCTAAATCAGCCTAGATTAATCCATATTTTCCCCTGAAGTTAGAACATGAAGTTTTCCCTTATGAAAACTATATAAAAAAACAACGTACAAACTTGAGAGAGTCATGGGCAAAAATGCAACATAACCCATTTGCATCAAAAGATAAAAGTTTTACAAAGCTTTGGTGGGCATTTCAAGTTGAAAATATATTAATACATCAAAATCTCAAAATACAAAAGATACATGAACCATGATTTGCTCAAAATGCAACTAAAGCCTTGCTTT
>JANIJH010000002.1:47874224-47885067 GCA_024520975.1 Erythroxylum areolatum
AATCATACAATCCATCCTCAAACTGGTGACATCAGAACTCCTCAATAAACACAGATTCAGGGGCATCCTTACTGAGTCGGTTGAACTCCCGATCATACTCAGCAACTGATAAGTTTCTCTGCTTCAAATTTAGAAATTGCTTCCATTTATCCTTTATGTAAGCCTCTGTCATATACTTAGCTTTAAATTCTTGGGCAAAGAAATCCCAAGTCAAAGGTACCGGCAGCTGAGGACTCCTCAAAATGAACTTCCACCATTCATAAGCTACTCCCTGCAAAAGGGAGACAACACAGTGCACCATCTGCTTAGCTGGACAACTGATCTCATCCAGTACCCTTTTCACCTTCTCAATCCAGAACTCAGCCCTTTCAGATTCCTCCAGAGATGTCCTAGTAAATACCTCGGTTCCATACTTCCTCAGCTGATCAATCAGAGCCTTAGGTGGTGTCATCCGATGCAGCAACGTCATCATATCCTAGGACAGCTTAATCAAATCCTCTCCCTGAGCTAAAGAAGGAGGTGGCATCCCAGCTTCACCTTGATTGACCCCTAAGGGTCCAGGTATTTTTGGACGAGTTTGCTCCGGTTGACTGCTCTCAGCAACTTCGTCAACAGAGTCGTAGGATCCTTCTATTGTAAATTCTATAGACAAAATATGGGACACTGCATTAGCCCAAAACACAACTTGTACACTCAATAGAAGCAATAGTTAAGCATTGGTTAAACCATAATCACCTACACCATGCTCTGATACCAAAAATTGTAACACCCACATACCCCCTGGAAGGATATATGAATGCCACACAAAATAGTACAAACAAATCAAAGCATACGACAACTTCCAGTAAACAATTCAGGCAAACATACATTAAATTACATAATACTTAACACAAACTCACTGAACAATCCAAACCAAACTGAAGTATCGTTGTTACAAACTTACAAACAAATTTACATATACATATCATATACAAGCCTAAAAGTCAAACCAAATATTTTACATTATTTTCAAAACAACATTCAAACTTCATTGGCCATTGCGGTTGTCTCGTCCCAGTCTTTATAAATGTCAAAACCTACATGGGACAAATCCACCATGCTAAGCATATAGCTTAGTGAGTAATAATTAAACTATGCATAATTTGGCAATTAATCATATTGAATCAAGTTACAGCACCAGCAGATATTTAAATTTTTGAATAATTGCATAGTTAATAGAACTTAGTATCAAAGAAGGCACAATCCTTGCAGTTCAAAACATCATTTTGTTTATTTCAAAATCCAACATATATCAGAATACACAATCAAATGACTGCTAATCCGTCAACAAAAATAGGTAACGGGACTTATACAGAAGATACCATAATTGGTATTATATCACAGAAGAGACTTATGTCTCAATAATAGAAGACATCGAAGTGTCAGACACTGAAGTGTCAGACACTGAAGTGTCACAGAAGTAGCTATAGACCCTTCTAGGCATGCCTATTTACCCATAACTAGGACTCAACAGTTTTAAAACAAAACAAGGTCATTTTAGACATTACATGTGCAAAGCAAGTAGTCAATTATATTCAAATGAAAGTAACACTTCCAATGATATAAACATGCATCAAACGCCTCAGACAATAATTGTTTGGAATTCAAAACACAATCAGCATAAATCAAATTCAACAAGTAGAATAAAGTAAGGTAAGTAGCACTTCAATATTATATTAATCCATCGATAAATCGGACCTTCATGTCCGGGATCATTACACAATTCAGTACACATTCATCAATATCAAATTCAATTCAGTAATAAACAAAACAAATCAAGGTGAGACCATCTTAGGATACCCACAAAAGTTACCGTCTAAATTACTTACAAAAGCTCCCTATTTGCTTATTGCTTCGAAGTTCCGGCAATATCTAGAATCGGTTGCTCTAAGGGTTCCTTTAAAATATTCAATACAAACATATATTACTATTGTGCATAATTATGAATTCAATTATACACATTCATGTATACTGAATATGTATGATGCATGCTTTTGTTAAAAATCTGGGTTTCTTATCCTTAATCTTATCACATTATCGATCATTTGAAATCCTACTCAATCCCTCAATCCAGATTTATTTCACAATCCACCTTCAAGTCCACTTTGCTCAATTATTCTCATTAGGAAGCTGAGGTAATTAGGTAATACTTCCTTATATAAAGTTTACCCTCTTTATCTTAGGTTTCCAATGATACCAAGTTCATCCAATTTGGTTTAGTATTCAATGAGTTATGCTCAAAATACCACAAATTGTGTACATTTGAAATTTTGACTAATGCATAATCATGCCTCTAAGTTGTACACCTTATAACTCTCAATTACAATATCCAAAAATTACAAACTTTATACCAATTTAAAGCTACGATAATAGGATTCAACTTTGGTGAAGACATCTTAGTCTAATTCGGCCTACATCAATGCAATTTATTCAAAAACCACAGGGTATGATTTCTATCCCTAGTAGTGCTACAACCTAAGCCAAGACTCAATTTGATGCCTAATTTTGAAAATCTTAGATACAGAATTAAAATTCTACTTCTTCAATAAATTTGTAGAAATATGTCTCTAGTTTAATCTGAATCAAGAACCAACTCATTTGGAAATCCATAGCTCAAGTTATAATCGAAATACCAAAGCAAGTTCAGTGAAAACACATACTTCATCATTTTCTTCCAGCTTTTCCCCAAAACAGACTTTCGGTTCAATGTTACACAGTCATTTTGACAATGAAAATGAAGGATTTAGGCTAAGGATTCTTCTGAACATTTGTTCCTTTATGTCTTAAGTTTCTACTGACATAAATTTTATGCAATTTGGTTCACTATTTTGAAAATTACCCACAAATGACTATAGATTATTCACAAACGGTGACAGATTCCCGATACTCAACTTCAAGCCAACTTTTGACACATTTAGTGACAGAAATCAAATTCGACGCCTTCATAAACATTGTAAATATAAGTTTCTATTTTAATACTAATTTAAATTCACCCAATTTGGATACCTACAGAGCATGATATGGCTAAAATACCGAAACCTGTCCAGTAGCTACTCATCTAAACCAGTTCCAGCATGTATCAAACCTCAATTCTTTCCCATTTCAGTACACAATTGATCCATATCAAACATCAAACAATACATGTTATCATAGGATACCAAGTTTATAATTCCCTTACCTTACTAAACTTCAAATTCAACTCCAAGAATCCAACTATTACGGCACCTTCCAAACAACTAATACACTTCCAAAACCAAGATAAATGTAATGTGTTTTTAACACCCAAAGCACATCAGCCTAGAAATTCCTATGAGAGAGCTTCTTCATGCAGCATATGGCAAGGAGTTTACAAAATCAAAGTAAAAAGGGAGAGTAAGGAATTGGTGGAGAGAAGAGAGCCAAATGAAGGCTACCAAAGTCTTGTAAATGCTTGACACCTAAGCTACTGGGTGTCTTCATTATGTATTGCCACATATATCTCCAATGCATGACTCCCATTTGGCTCCATTTATGCTGCCAATTGCAACATTTTCATTTGCCCACTTGTTAACTTGTTAACCATGCCATTTGTTACATTCCTGCCAAGCCATTTGGCAATTAATTACTTATGCCAAATGTCACTAACTCATAGGCTTAATCATTGAAATTATCATATACTAATTTATCTTGCCACTTGAAAGTTTTCCTAATATAAATATGCATTTTAAATACCTCAATTCTCTAATGGAATCAATTAATTCCAATTCACTAACCATTATCCACTTGAACAAAAAAATTCAAATCATATATCTTTCATATTCTAACCGTAGCAAAATTTTAACTCCTATCACACATGTACTTTCATAAACATGTATTGTTTCATCTAGGGTATATTTTGGCACCTTACATGGATGATGGAAAAAGAAAAAAAAGATAACCCATAAAATCTTGAGTTACGTCCCTATAAACCATGACTAAAAAGGCCTTTTATGTTAATAAAAATAGTCATAGATATGAGGTGGTATAAAAAGAAATGCATTGATGATAACATTATACATCATCCAATAAACTTAAAGGCATGGAAAGACTTTGATGGGAAGTTTCCTTGGTTTGTAAAGTATTGTCGTAATGTTCGATTTATTTTAGATTTTGATGGATTTAATCCATCTGGTAATATGAGTACTTCTTACAACATATAGTCAGTGATTCTTGTGCCATACAATTTACCCCATAAAAGTGTATGAAAGAGCCTTTTTTTGTTATTGTCTTTAATTATTCCAAGACCTACTACTCCTAGTAAGGAAATTGATGTATATAGCAACCACTAATTCATGATTTAAAACATCTTTGGGAGGATGAAGATGAAAAATTTAGAATGCATATGGTTGTTTTGTGGACTATAAATGCTTTTCCAACTTATGACAATTTATTTAGATAAAGTACTAAAGGGTACATGGCCTTTCCAGTATGTAACCACTAAATTCATTCAATGAGGCTACAAAGTAAAATATATTATAAGGTACATCGTCGTTACTTAGAATATGGGAGCAAATGGTGAAGAAACAAATTATTTAATGGAAAAGTAGAACATAATAAAGCTCCTTTGTACTTGTCAGGTGATGATGTGTTTAATTAACTTTCAGAGTACACCTAGAAAACACCCAAGTAACAGAAAGAGAAAGCAAACTTTTATTGATTTTAATTTGAATAAAAATATAAATGTTGTATTATTAATAGAGTTAGATTTCACATAAAAGAGTGTGATACTCGCCTTAGAAGCCAAAATTGTGGGATTTTTATTGAGGGATAACATAAGGACTGTTTTATTGAGTTCTACAATGTTATCTCTAAAATAATAGAGTTGCATTATATTAAAGATAAAAAGGTTGTTCTGTTTAAGTGCAAATCGTTTAATCTTGGTGATAAAAGGATTAACATAAAAGTGAATGGAAATATTACTAGCATTAATGTTAGCAAAACATGGTATAAAAATGAACCATCTGTGCTTGCAAGTCAAGTGAAGCAAGTATTCTATCTTACTAATGCTGTATTAGGCAACAATTGGAAAGCTGGGCAAAAGTTTCAATACTGAAATCATTTTGATTTTTACGAGAAGGGAAATGGTCTAATAACTGAAGATGATGATGAAGTATATCAAGAGATTGATCGTAGTTGAATAATGCAGCTCTCAAAATAGAAGATTGTGATATATCATCATTCTATAAGAGACGTGTTAATCCCAATATACTATAAGCAACTGAAGTACAAAGCAATCTTGTAATAAAAAGAGATGAAGAATATATTGAGGATGAGTTAAATGACAATGATGATACTTTGGTTGAATATAATAACAATGAAAAGTTAAATCATAATGCAATTAATGATGATGATTTTGATGATCTTGATTGTGATGATTGAAGGTATCATAAAAGTGCTCTTTCTATTGTCTTATTATAATTTTAGTAACACCTATGTTGTTTATGTGATTAATGTTAATGGTTAAATGTGTCTTGATTATAATGATTGAATGTATCATGAAAGTGCTCTTTCAATTATCTTATTTTAATATTTGTAACATTTATGTTTTTGTGTGTGTAGATATCCAGCTTAATGGCACCTAGTATAAACAAAGAGAAGAAGGTGGAAGCTATCAAAATTATAGAATGAAGGGACGTGCAACTTCAACTAGAATAGTTAGTTGGTGCCATAAATTTAATTCCTAGCCAATAACATCATTCTACCTCAAACAATAATGAAATTAATCATGCAGGTTTATAAATTTCTATACCTTCAAATGAATATATATTTAGTTATATATTAAAATATATATCTTTTTCTTATCATATTCATTTTTTTAGCAATAGGAAATAAAACTTGTTCTTGTACGCTACCACAACAAAGCAATAATAATATTATGCCTTCAATTCATACATAACTTCACTCTGCCTTAAACAACATTTAAACAACTATTATAGGTTTGTTAATCTTTAACACCTTCAACTAGACTTATGCTTAAATACATTTTTATATATTCTAATATTTTTAATCATCATTGATTTTTTACTAGCTTCTAATGTTAGCATTAGAAAAAAATTGTATAGGTAAAACTAGAGGGTGTGAATTTCAATAAACGAATGCTGCAATGAATTAAAAGTTATGAATACAGATTGATACTCAGCAAGGTTGTCCTATAGACAAGGTTCAGTATACAAAATTGTCAAATGAGTTGAGATTATTGCCAGAACATAATTACCTTGTTTGAAACATGCTAAGGACTTAAAGGATGATAATTTGTTTAAAAAAGATTTGGATAAAGTTACAATAATTTTTTAAAATATTTAACTATATTCAATATCATTTTAATGATTTTAAGACACTTTTAGTTATTATCCATAATTGAAATTGAATATTGTGAATTTTAAGAACAAAGATTTTTCAAATTGCGTTACTTCATTATTGAAACAATGGACTAGGGATCATCATTTCAAGTTGCATAAGTATTATAAATCTTTTCCTTCTAATGCAGAGGCACGAAGATATGTTCCTAGATGAATCTTCAAAGGAAATTGGAATAGTTTAAGTGATTATTGGGCTGACCTAAAAGTTCATGTTTGTTCTCTTTACCTTTATATTTTCTTACATTAATTTTGTTAGATGATTTAACAACTACATTATGATTTTTTTCTTGATTTAGGAAAATTGTGAGAAGGAAAAGGTTTGTAGATTAAAAATAAAAACATCTCATAATCAAAGGTTTGAAGATCTTTGTTTGCAAGTTATATTTAAATCAATAAACACTATATTATTCATTCTGCCTTGTGTTTTTGTTTCATAAAACAGAGTGTGAAGGAACTACATGGATAAGAGTGTGATAGGATCACACTATATAAAGTCACTCATTTTAAGGAAGGTAAAAGATAGGTGTTAGAAGATGGGTTTCTCTATCCTCACAAAGCCCCTAAACTAGATGGATTCAATGTTAAGTTTTTCAAGGAAAGTTGTCTCTTTACTGGTAATATGGTTTTAGAAGTTGTGAAAGAATTCTTTAGTAATGATACGTTTTTTAAAAAGATGAATAAAACTTTTATAACTCTTATTCCAAAGAATGGTGAGTTTAACAACTTATTTAATTTCAGACTAATTGTTTATTACAATTCCTTATATAAAATCATTTCTAAACTTATAGCTCATAAGCTCAAAGGAATTCTTCATGAGCACATTATCTACACTCAAAGTGCATATATACCTGGTAGAATAATTGGTGATAATTTTATGATACTTCAAGAACTGATTACCAATTACTCAAAGAGGAAAAGCAAACCAGTTGTTGTATCCAAATTGACCTCAAGAAAGCATATGACAATGTTGATTGGAGCTTCATCACAAATACTTTACAAGCTATAGAATTTCTAGGTGTTTTTGAACAGTGGATTAAACAATGTTTGATGACTTCTTCGCGGAGCTTCTTAGTGAATGGACAACCTATCGGGTTTATTCAAAGTAGCAAAGGGTTTAGATGAGGTGGTCTTTTATCTCCATACATCTTTCCCTTAGTGATGCAAACTCTCCATAGGATCATTAAGAATGTAGTGGCAAGGATAAAGGAATTTAGATATCACTCAAAGTGTTGCAAATTTAAACTAACCAATCTTTATTTTGCAAATAATTTGATAGTTGGATCTTCAATAACTGATTTCAAATTCAGTCACAAAAATTCATAATGAAATACTTAGGCATCCCTATCTCTCTATACATAATGAAAGCAAGGGATTAAATTAAACTGCTTATTAAGATACAAACTAGAATTTCAACCTAGAGCTCCAAACACCTTTCGAGAGCAGGGAGACTACAACTTATTAACTCGATTCTCATCTCCATTGACAGTTAATAGGCTACCACCTAGCTTTTCCAGGTTTAATCTTGAAAGCTATTTATAGTTTGTTCAGTAACTTCTTATGGACTGGCAGCAAGGAGAAAAGCTACAAAACTATGGTGAAATGGAAAAAATATTCACACCTAGGAATCAAAGTGATTTGGGGATTTGTTCCAGTAAAACTATGAACTCAATCTTGCGAACAAAAAGGCTTTCGATACTAATGGATGATAGGCAATCTTTATGGTGAAAATGGATCCATAGCTACTTCATCAAGAATAAGAGTATCTAGGAAATAGATTGTGCACACTTTCCCTCTACTACTCTTAAAGCCATTCTAAAACTGAGGGATAAGTATAGGATTGACTTCATTACATTGATAGGTCATGGGAAGTCCATTAATTTTTCGTATGATAATTGGATTTTTGTGGGACTAGTGATTAATTCCAATATAGCTAACTCCCTAAAGAGTTCGATTCCTTTATAAGCTTTAGTTCTTACAGCATTACAACGTAAGGTGAAATTTCGAAACACAACACTATCCAACTCACTTGCTAACGAAATCTGTGGAACTTACTGTAATGTAGAAACTGACAGATACATTTGGAGACACTCACAAAATGGAAAATTCTCAAATTCTTCTTGTAAGAAGTTGCTTTTGGACAACTTCTTAAGCTGTCATAGACCAAATCCACATGGTCAAGTTATTTTCAACCTTGAGCAACGATCACTCTATGGATTGCTATGAAAGATAGGTTAAGAACAGTCGATAGGATTGCTAAATACACATAGCTCACCAATTGGTGTTGTTCATGTAGAGAAGCAGAGGAACCTAGTGAATATTTATTCTTCAAATTTCACTATATTAGATACATATTGGGGGAGATGCATAACAAATGCATGTTAATTGTTGAATCGATAATCTGTATAGCATCCAAACTTGGCGTTTGAACTTCAAAAATAGCACTGCTAGTAAATGTTTTTAGATAGCCTTATCTTCGACAATCATAGCTATATAGGTAGAGATAAATTTCAGAACCTTTCAAGAGAAAAACACTCATTAGGATTTGTTCTATAAAAACTAGCGCAATATAATAGTCTCTAAATTAGCTTACAACAAAAAAAAATTCTCAAATAAACAATGCATACTTTTCTATTGCAATATGTGATTTCTAACACTATGTTGTGTTCCTTAATTAACATTTTGTTAATCCTTAACTATCACTAAGATGAGATGACAAGTAGTTGTATATGTTAACACTTTTGAGTTTCCTTTAAGGCTTATTATATTCATTTTTTTAAAGGATGGATGTCAAAAGAAGCAAAAGACAACTACGTAACTATAAAACCTTGTTCAGTATTTTTTTTTCATTTATTAATGTAGTAGTAAGTTGTAATTTTTGGATTGATTATTTATTTTATTTTTATAATTTTAGAATAAAATGTAAGAGTTATTAGAGATATCTATATCAGAGGGGAATGAGCTCAGTGTAGAAGAATTTGTGATATAGTACTCACTACATGTTTTGGCTGTATAAAAGGTCTTTGCTATGACCCTAAGCCAAATATTTGAACCTCAACATATAAAACAATCATTGAGCAACTTCAAGAGGAAAACAATAAGCTTAAGGCTACATTACATGCTGAAGTAATCAAAGGATAAGAAACTCGAGCAAAATCAACAAAACATGATATTTTATTCAAAAGATTTCTTAGCTTAGATTATGACAGAAATAAAGACGAAATTAAAGGTTATTAATTCTATCTTCTATACCTTTTTCTTTCACTTCTTGTATGTACTATAATTTAAATTGATGTTATGTATATATATATATTTGTAATTAGTTTTTAAAGTTATTTCATGATCTTTTCATGTTTGTTAAAGTTTATATGTGATTTTGACTAGATCTCCTCATCAATAAGTTATGCAATTTAATTACAAGATTGAAAAGAAATTATAAAGATTGCAAAGGGAAACTGAAACAACTCCAAGAATATGATAGGGAATTGAGTTTGAAGAAGCCATGGTGAATACAAGAGCTCTAAGAGATTGACTGCCTTGAACTTAACTTAAAGATCCCTATGGATTACTTTCCCAATTTTTGTTGAACACATTACTTTTATGCTTAAATCTGGCTTAATCCATCTTTTTCCTAACTTTTACAGGCTTACAGGTAAGGATGCTCGTTAGCATCTTAAGGAGTTCGATGTGGTTTGTTTTAGTATGAAGCATCCAAGGGTGACAAATAGCAAATTATCTAAAGAGCCTTTCCATTTTCATTAAAGGATGTTATAAAAAAACTAGCTTTTTTATTTGACTACAAGGAGTATGAACTCATGGATCAAAATAAAGTTATTTTTGAACAAGTACTTTCTAGCATCAAAGACATTAAGTATAAGGAAAGAGATTTGAAGAATAAAGTTGTATCATAAATAATCACCTTATGAAATTGGGAGAGCTTTAAAAAGTTATATGCTAGCTGCCCTCACTATAATATCATGGAAAAAAATCTTATCTAATACTTCTACAAAGGATTATTGCCTATGGATAGGAGCTTGGTAGATGTAGCAAATGATGGAGCATTATGTAAAAAGACTCTTATTGAGGCCAAAACTTTAATTGAGTGCGCGATAATGAAAACTTAACAATTTTGCATCCACAATGATATTTATAGGATAAATGTAGCATCCCACTCCCGCAAGACTCGAACCCGATATCGTAGGCGATATCCGAGCCCGTGCCTCACGAGTATGGTATGCTAGAGCGGTTAAAACATATTCAAATAATCAGAAAGCCATTTTTTTTTCTTTTTATAACAATCGTGTGCGCAGACAACAGTAAACAATTTGGACCCGCGATACAAAAACACTTCAGTCAAAACCCAATTTCAGTCATAATTAATTCGTACACATATAATCATAGCCAAATTGGGCCCGATACAATATCAATAC
>JANIJH010000002.1:48115815-48126818 GCA_024520975.1 Erythroxylum areolatum
CAAAACCCTTGTAGTCACAGGTTCGACTCCCGCATGCTCCCAAGAGGAGATAGGGTTCACTAAAGGATTTGGCGACCAAAGGGGACAATACCTGACCGGTGAAGGTCCCGGCCCAAACCACCATCTAATGATGATGATTTAATTTTTAAAATTGATGCTTCTGATCGTAAATAGAGTAACATATTAAAAATAAATCATGATAATTCTAATATTAAGGTTAATCTCACTTTCTAGAGCATAAAAGATTACGAGATACTATAAAAGAAACAAAACAAAGATAGACTTGAAACACCTGCAAGGGTTGTAATCAAATTAGAAACAACGAGGCAATTTCCAATCAGTTTTAGGACCTGAAATAGAAATACAGGAAGCTTTTGAATCGTATCAAAAATTTGAAACGGAACTACTAGGCAAGAAGGTGGAAAATGAAAATAAAAATAAATCAATCTCAATGCACACGCTTGGCTGACAATTACCATTGACTTAAAAATAAATGACAACTGAATATAATAAGCAGAAATGACTCCTAAATAGTGATAAGAACTGAACAATTTTTTATTTTTAATAAATTGAAATGAAGTTTGACATAAAACTTATAAATTTTTTTAAATAGTTTCATTCGATTAATTAACTTTTTACTCATGTAATTTTATTTATTTATTTATTTATGACAAAAATTGGTTTACAATTGCTAAACCACATTTTATTGGGTGTCATTTCACAGTATGAATTGATGATGCGGATGACATCAACACTCCCAAATCACAAGTAGATGACCGAAAGAATTGATGTAGTCCAGATTTTCGGTTAACGAATGAAAGCCACTTTATTTTTTACCCCCGACAAGTTGAGAGACTTAAGTACTTGACAATACTTTACTCAGACGCCACCTCAATCAATATATTAGTATTACTGTACATGGACAGCTTATTATGACATCCTACTTAATTTTTGGATATAAATCAACCCTCTTCCTCCCTCCTTCTGTCTGTATCAAAGCTTACAACTTTTCCTTTTTCTAGACACGGTTTGCCACAGAACCTTACAGAGAGACACGCTCCATCCATGGCCAGCAAAGTGTATATTGTGTACGCATTGCAATTCTCTCTTTTTTCTCTCCTTCTGGGTCTTTCTTTGCCCTTGGTTTCTTCTCTTGATTTTGAGATTATCATTGTGGGCTAGTCTCTCTCTGTTTTTTTTTTTTGATCGTTTCATGTTTGGTTCGTCATCTCATTGATGGGACTGTCTGTTTGTGTAGTCTTAAATGTTCATATGTGTTCTTTCGGGGGACTATTCTTTGTTGTCAGTGGCGCTTCATTCCAGTGTGCTTGTTTCTCATAAACTTTGTTGTTGTTATAGTTTCTGAGAAACTTTGTTCATTGAAACTCTAAAAAGACTTAATATGGATCTTCGTGATGGGACTGCAATTTAGAATTGATTAAATATTTTATCATTTGTTCTTAGATAGTGCAGGGGGGTCGAATTCTGCGCTCTAGAAGTGGTAGAATATTTTTTTTGTTTCTTGTTTCTCCTGGTAGGAAACACTGGAGATGTATAAGCGCCCTCTAGACCAATTCGATGTTAATATTAAACAACTCCTTATATATAGTCATGCACTTGGTCAAAGGGTTTAGAAGATTTCGCAGGCTAAATTTTCTTGTTTAATTTAACCAGAATGGTTGTTTCTTCCCTTATGTTCTTATTTAGAACTCTCGCGATTAAAGAATAGCGGTGTGATGGAGTGATGGAGTAATAAAAATGGAGACTGAAGCAAAAGAATTACTTTCTCTTTTTGCATTTTGGAGGAGCTCTGTAAGATCATGAAACTTGGTACCTGAACAGCCAATTATGGTTCATGTTTTATTTGTCATATTTCCTTTTTCTTTTGTTTACTGTCTTAATCAGCCGGGGAGCTGTTTCAGATGGAACATAAGTGAAGAAAACTTGCTTTTCGATGTTTGCCACTCCTTTGTGATATACAAAAATACTTGCTCATTACTCCATACATATTTTTGTTCAATCAGTGGAGCAAGAAATGCGAACAATAAGATTGGGAAAAACAGTTTTGTGGACGTTACACATTATGTAGGTACTAACGAGGAAAAAGCAATTGTGAAACTGGACCTACCTTTTGGAATTATAATTGGGATAAGAATTCGAGCTCCATGCTTTTGAAGCAAGTGGTCCCAGCACTTATTGTTGTTGAAGCCAGTTATCATTTACAAATGCTATGATTTTTATCGCCTGGATTAGAGCGACCTGTTGAACTGATTTTCTATTTTATATCTTTATATGGGTTTTTAATGATTTCTAGGAAAATGATGGCATGATACCCTATCAGAAATGAAATATATGCACATCACCTTTTACCCTGGCAAGATTAGTGCTAGAGTGTGCACCTAAATTAATGCATATGCCTCTGTATCTTAACGTTGGTCACTGTAACTATTTTCTTTGAGATTAATTGCTATGTGTATACATGCTTGTATCTCCTGTAAAGTTTCCTTTTTGTTTCTTTCCCTGTCACTATCTAGGATTGACACATTTGTCAACAAACTCTTGACCTTTTTTGGAAATTCACTTTTGACAATCATGTGTTAAGAGATCAACTTGATGATTATGGTCTCCAGACTCTTGATGGAAATATTTAAAACGAGAAATATAATTTGCATAATACCATTAAGGGAAGAATCTCTTTGTTCATTGCATCAGAATGTAGGCGATGATTGCTGAGTTTATGATGGTTGCTGCAGTTATTATTCCATGTATGGACATGTTGCAAGACTGGCTGAAGAAATGAAGAAAGGAGCTGCATCTGTTGAAGGAGTTGAAGTGAAGCTATGGCAGGTTTGAAATGCTGTGAGATTGTGCTTCTGAATATTTTGATCTAAAGTCAGAATAAGGCATGCATAAAATATCACTTAAATCTTTCCTGCCCCAGGATAGGGGTAGACAAGTGGGGAACTCCCCTCACCAAAGACAAAGGTCCTAAGTTTGAATCTGAACATATTACCCAAATATCCTCACTGCAGGCTTCATTTCCCTTTCGATTAGAACAAGCTCTCTCCCTTTATGAGTGAAGCGAATTAATTTCTGGTAAATTCAGTTGCATGACACTTTGTGAAACTTGAAAAGATTTTCTCCGAGTCAGACTCTGTAATTATAGGATTACATTTTGCAGGGATTAAGGTTTTTAAGCTTTAAGTTGTTGCAATTTTCGTCTTATCATGAAGAGACGCTGCATTTAGCTTCGCTTTTCTGTGGTCCTAACTTATTACAAGACAAGAAACTCAAACCAGAAAAGTATTAGGCCACTTTTTTGACTTTGTCCATAATGCTTTTCAGAAACTTCACAGCTTTTGCACTTTCGAGCTAGTCACAGATATCCTACGAATTTGCAACATAGAATTAGTTCTGCACAATCTGAAAATAGAGTATCAAAATGAAGTTCCATTATTTGTAGTGTGCTTGGTTTCTATCCTGAAAGCGAAACAAAAGATTTATCTGATCTTAAATATATGCGCTTGAGAAAGGTACCTGAAACCCTGCCAGAAGAGGTTCTTGGCAAGATGGGTGCTCCACCGAAGAAAGACGTGCCTGTCATTACACCAGCTGAGCTTCCCGAGGCTGATGGACTCCTTTTTGGCTTCCCCACTAGATTTGGTATGATGGCTGCACAATTTAAGGCATTTATGGATGCTACTGGAGGCTTATGGAGAACTCAAGCACTAGCGGGTAAGCCGGCAGGGATTTTCTACAGCACTGGATCACAGGGAGGTGGACAGGAGACAACCCCGTAAGTTTAATTTGCAAAATTTCCCTTCTGTTATGATCCATTATATTAATTACAGTAAGAAGATATATCCCGCCTTAGTTGAAAGGGTTCCCTTATGATTCCGTCGACTTATCTTAAATGTTACTGTTGCTGTCGTTATGCTCATTTTTTCTTCACCCCTTTCTGAAAATTCATGCAGCTTAACTTCGATCACTCAACTTGTGCACCATGGAATGATCTTTGTGCCCATTGGTTACACATTTGGAGCTGGAATGTTTGAGATGGAGCAGGTGAAGGGAGGGACACCTTATGGTGCAGGAACGTTTGCTGGAGATGGCTCCAGGCAGCCCACTGAGCTGGAGCTGGAGCTAGCTTTCCACCAAGGACAGCACTTTGCTACCATTGTAAAGAAATTCAAGTGAACTGCTTAAGTTATTCCCATCTATTCCACTCTAAAAGTTTTTAGTTTCATGTTTCCAGTGAACTGCTTAAATTCGTCCCATCTATTCCACTCTAAAAGGTTTTAGTTTCATGTTTCCACGAACAATAATATGTAATTTCTCAAGTCATTTTTCTATTGCAAGCCTAGATTTGTTTCTTCAGAGCAAAGGCCTCTTTCTCACATCATATATGATCCTTTAGAAGAATTCTGATGCTATTAATTTCCCAATCTTGCTTCTTGGCAACTATGACGAGCAGCATAAGTGAAAACTACTATTGGTAACCAAGAAAAAGACGCACATGGCAAAAAACTGCTACTGAGCAATTAATTCTGTTTAACTAGTCCAGAAGCAAACCTGGTAATGAGGAAGTGAAATCAGAGTTCTTTCATCTGTTGGGGTCTATTTCTCCATACATAAATACCTGCAAAGGGTGTAATTTCTGGTAGATAAGAAGATAATAGGACGAAGCCCTAGGTTATAAAACAGGGTCGTTTACATATCGAACCGATACCCACTGTACTATCGTATTCTGATGTTTATTTTAGACGTCTTCTTTGTGTCAGGATTTGGCAGTTGTTTATCGAAAAGCATAACTGCATATACTGACTGCAAAAGAATGAATATATATACACAATTCTTAAACAGTAATGACTAGAATATGCGTTGAAGACATGAGTATGACCTAAAGATGTTGATAACTAGTGATCATATACAAACTTTCAAGTGGGAAGTGGAAGTTTGTGTAACATATTATATAATCCAAATATTAGGAATGCCATAAAGGTTTTAACTAATTTTTTGTGTATAATTTGTTCTATATTCAGATCTTTAATTAAGCAATACTCTGATTAGATATAAAGTATGAATATAATGTATATATTCTATTCGCATCAGATCATATTAGTTATTGAGGATTAATTACACTAGACTCTTATGATCTTGATTTTTTTCACTTTGAGCCCTGACTTTTAAAAATTAACATTTATCCCTTGGAGATTATGTTTTTGTATAACCTATAACCCTAATCGTCATTCTCTGTTAAAAGCCTAACAAAGAACAATGAAACAATATTGTATTGGTTGTATTTCATGGAACAATTATAATAGGTGTTATGTCATATAACATAGTCAATACAGTGTCATTTCTCCACTTTTTTTATTAGGTTTTTCTAATAGAGAATGATGTTAAGAGATACCTGTGACATAAAACTATAACCTCAGAAATAAATGATAGTTTTTAAAATTAGGGACTAAAATGAAAAGGTTCAAACCACAAAGGAACTAGATGTGATTTACCCTAGTGTTTAAGCATTAAAAATTGAGTTTTTAAATGTTATTTGAAATCTATTTTCAAGGCATTATTTCACCTAGGATAAGAATTTCTTAAATCAATAATAACTGATAACAATGAATTTTTTTTAATTAATTTAAGGTGATAAATTATATATTATTCACTTAACTATCTCTTACAGATGTTTTGTCTATTAACTACTAGTCGAATCACCCTTAATTAGGATAGGTCTAAATAATATCAAAATAAAACAACCTTTATATAATATAACAATCACTTATAAAATCATCACAATGAATATCTCTACGGACAAATAAGTAATGCTCTATTTGAAATTATTATAATGAGTAAGTTTAATAAATTTATTCTCTAATAAACACTACTAATATATTTATATTGAAGACTTCCTTTATAAAGATGAAATATAATGTGTGATAGTGTTCCTACACTATTAATGTCCATTCTTAGTAGCACAACAACTAGGAACAATTTAAGGATAATAAATGAATACAAGATAAATCTTAAGATTATGACCTCATTATAATTTACTTGCAATGTATTTATTCCATACAGTCTTATCTTGTGATTAGTTAATTGAATAAACATGTATAAGACAAAAAAATCCCTTTAATTTAATAAGTATAAAAATGTACAATTAATTGATTGATTGTTGAATATAAATAAAAATACAATTGAAATAATATAAACGCATAGTTCATACCTGATGAAATTTTTAAGTAGTCCTCATCATGTTAAATAAGAACTACATGCCTCAATTCAATGACAAGAGTGATTCTTTGTTACGCCTTAAGTCCAAACTAACCTAATGATAACTCTAGTTTAGGGTTAAGAAAAGCACAACCTAAAAATAACTGTCTAGGAAGTTTATTAGGAGTCTTTTCCGTAAGCTTATAAAAACTTTCACCTCTGCTCTTTTTTTTTATATATATATATAGGATCAGGATACCTATCTCAAATGGGATCTCATAATCTCCGCTACTCTAATCTTTTATGTCCTAGCTAAAGCCTAATGCACAATCAAGAATCACCCTTTATCTTCCAATATGGAACCAAAATAGGAACTTGACAAGAATCATTTGTTGTTCATGCAGAATCATCCCAACTAAACATAGTAATAATACTCAAGTCTAACTTGATCATCTGAAGTCAACTAACCAAGCTCAATTTGATTAAATTTAATTTTTTTATGAAAAATTATTTTAGGCTCAAGTCGGGCTTCAAGCCAAGTAACTCAAAGGCAAGATTTGGAACTAGGTATCTCTAAACCTAGCTTGAAACCCAACCTAAAATCTAGATTGAAACTTAACTTAGTACTTGATTAAAAACTAGATCTAATTTGAATCAATATCATTTAAGACACTCAAACTCCCACTTGTTCACATCTCTTTCACCACTCCCTAATTTCAACCATAATCTATAATTTTAACAACTCCTGATAGAAATGGAAATGGGTTGGGCTAAATCCTTTATGGTTTGGGCTTCAACACCTTTCTTTGCCCACAATGACCAAAAGCATAAACTTAAGAATCTTAAAATCAATTAAGCTTTAGGCAAAATAAAAAATATTACCAATATGTTAGATAGTATTACTACAATGCAAGTATAATCAGCTTAATACTACAAGGTAAAAATATAAGGCCTGAAAAATATATTGTAGTTTTATTTCTTTTTAATATTTTAGACACTAGATTATATAATCAACTTAAATACTATAAGAAAAGTACACAAAATAAAGCAATAAGGGAAAGCAAGAAATGTTAAAGAGAAAGAGATTTTGTGGTGCCATGAGAAATGTCAGATAACTAAATAAAAGGATAACAAATGTCACCATCTATTTTTTTTTTTTATGAATCAACTGCATAAGCTAAGCTACATTTGAAAGCATGCAATATAAGGGTCATAATTAATAAATATCATGGAGTAAATACATTATCTCAAACATAAACTACCATTAATTTAGGCAATAGCTTAGCTCAACCATTGTGGAAAGTCTAATTTAAAGTTATTTTCCTAAGATTAAAGCTTCTTAATCTACCCCTCATTTTACATGTATAACTTCAACATTACTTAATAACTATATGGTCATACTACCTATAATGCTAAAATGCATGTGGAAGAAAAGTTTACTTGAACATACATATTTTGGTGATGGTTACAACAACATTTACAATTAGCCTCTAATCCTTGGTATATTCAAAATTGTTAATATTTGGTACCACTTTCTCTATATTTAAAAAATCATTATCTAAATCATAGCCAATTATGAAACAAGTTAAATAAAAGAATACTTGATTATTAACAAATAGATATACCTTCATCATTGGATATTTCTTTGAATGAACTTCTAGAATGATGAATGACCTATATATGGGTGTGTATGTGTGTGTGTGTGTGTGTACCACTTCCTCTATATTTAAAAAATCATTATTTAAATCGTACTTAATTATAAAAGAAGTTAAATAAAAGAATATTTGATTATTAACAAATAGATATACCTTCAGCATTGGATATTTCTTTGAATGAACTTTTAGAATGATGAATGACCTCCTTTATATTCACATTTTAATGCACGTCATAATATACATATATAGATCACAATATAGATAATTATTAAAACTAGAAGAGTAAGAAATCAATTGATAAGTGCTTAATTTTTCATATTTTTAGGTTTATATTTTGTGCATTTTGTTTGTTTACTTAAGTTTTTTTTTTTATTTTTGATATTCAATTTGTTCATATTATGTTTTTAGATTGTAGTTCACTTATTTGTAGCTAGAAGAACAAATTAGGACATATTTGAGGTGATTTGGAGCTATTTTTATCAAGTTTTGACGATGTTATAAAAGTATATAGGTACAAACATGCCTATATTAATGTATGTATACTTTAACATAGTTATGTTTCATGTAAAATAAGAAGCTATAAAGTTCCAAAGAGTTATAAGACCATCAACATACTTGTGTTGATATTTGTTTTCACATTTTGAGCCTGTGTTTATTTAAAATTCAAGGGTTTTGTGATTTTTAATCAACATAGCCACCAACACAACCATGTTGATGCCCTTGAACCACCCTAAACCTTAATTTTCAAACTATAAAAGGAAAAATTAAGAGAAGAGTAAAGATAAGGCTTAGGAAACAAAAATTAATGACTTGAGACAATAGAAGGAATGAAGAACAAGCAAGGAAACACATTTCAAGTGGATTTCATAAAGATTAAAAGGGGTTCCATCGTTTTTCTTTTATTTTTTGTTTTTCCTTTAGTCTTGATGTTATGTCTTCCATAGTTTTTTTGGGTATTTGGATAAGACGAATCTAGGAAAAATTTTATAGTGATTTGATTTTATTCTTTAGTTTTATTGAGATTCAATTATGTGTTGTTTATTCTTGAATTAATATTACAAGTATGTTGGTTCATTTGTGATTTTATACAATTAAGATTGAGAAATCCTTTATATGAATAGATCTACCATAATTGAAAGGAGTTGCTGCAAAGAGATAGGTTGACATAACTCTTCTAGATTAAGGTCTATCCTAATAGAGAAATTCATAAATTGATTAATGCAATTCTAGGTGTTTTAATTAGAAAGAGATTTCAATTAATCAACCTAGAATTATTTTTTAATAATCTTGTAAAATATATTAACATGACTGAGGAATTTCCAAAGTTCAATGGACTCTAGATTAAACTGATAATAGAAGTTCTAATTGTATGAGAAGTCCAAGGAGAATTTGAATTTTAGGTACCATTGTCTTCTTTGATTGTTTCTTAGTTTAATCTTCATTCTAGTTAATTAATTTACTGGTTAATTTTAGCTCATGTTTTTTATTTTGAATTTGATTAATCATCATCATTATAATTTGTTAGACTAGACAATGAAGATGGTAAGTGTTAGTAATTTTAGTCCTCATCGAATCTACTTATACTCGTCAGTGCTAGCTACAATTATACTGTGCCCTGGTAGTTAAAATAACTAAATCGCTAATATACCATAAAGTATATAGTTTAACTTGAATATTTCATCACATAACTAACTTCTAGCACACATCAAGACTTTAGAAGTTGTTAAATAAAGCCAATTACGATGAGGACTCATTATCCAACTATTAGTATTAAAAAGCAAACTTTTAAGAAACTATAAATAGTAAAATAGATAAGAAATCTCGTGCAATTAGTTTCATAATTAGATATTGAGCTCTATGTAGCTTCTACCACATTATTATATCAAAATTTTCATAAGTTGTTTA
Source organism: Erythroxylum areolatum (assembly GCA_024520975.1). Taxonomy (NCBI): domain Eukaryota; kingdom Viridiplantae; phylum Streptophyta; class Magnoliopsida; order Malpighiales; family Erythroxylaceae; genus Erythroxylum; species Erythroxylum areolatum. The sequence goes on from JANIJH010000002.1 coordinate 48,125,592, forward strand.
ACTAATATTAGCTTTTAAATAGTTATCTATACGGTGAGTTTTATGTCTACTACTAAAGTTTTTTTGTTACAAATTAATTATTTATAAACTAAGGCAAGTACATGTATATTTGATAAGTAATATAATGATAAAAGAAATGTTGATCAATAAGACAGTTTAAAGAATTAACAAAGATGGTTGTTAACGAAATTAAGTAACAAAATATAAAATAAAACCCAAATAAAAAACATACAAGAGAATTAAAATAAAGCAATTAATTAAATAGGGAATCAATGATAATTAAAGCTTAGATAAGACTTTCTCATGGTATCATCTTTAATGTTACGATTTAATAAATTTAGAAGATATTTATCATTTGTATGGGTAGAGCTTCCTAAAATATGAAATTATAGTCTCTTAAGCTACATCAACATATCCTCAGGATTGCAAAATTAATAAAAGCCCCATGTATTTCCTTTCTTTTGGTAAGTGTCTAATTACTCATCCCACAATTTTCCAAGAGGCAAATTGTCTTTTGAATTTCTCTCTTTCCTCTTAAGCTCTTGCCTTTCTTTTAATGGTTGGATTGTCTATAAGACAGTTAACATTAGACCTAATCGTCAACACTAACTAAATTTGTGTTAAGAGTAATCAAAGATCCTTTGCAAATATAAGTTCCACTTTAAAATAAAATCCAACAAAATTAGGTTTAAAATAACAAGAATAACAATTTTTTTTTTTGGATATGGACATGTTATAAGACATAGGCATGTCTTAGGCTATGTCACTCTTTGAAAGTTCTATCCATCTCATAATCAATCTTTAGGACATGTTCTAGACCGTTTCTTTATCTCCATATGATCTATGACGAGCATAAGTAGGCACATAGTGTAACACCCCACTCCCGTGATGATCCGAACTCGACATCGATGGTGATATCCGAGTCCGTGCCCCGCGAGGGTGATGTGCTAAAGCGCTCAATCTTTCAAAAGCCCACAAAATATTTTTTGGAAAATCGATAACACAAAATGCAAAAATCGAAACTCAAATTGGGCCCACATTCATTCATAAACATTTTCACTTAACACAATTTACAATAGCCATTCGGGGCCTTTCACAATTATAAAACACTTGTGTCATTTCAACATAAAATTTTATACAAAAAGATGCAGAATATACAATTCAATACAAAATGTGAAAAACACAAATGCAGACGCGAACTGATCCCGACCTCTATTCTTCACTTGA
>JANIJH010000002.1:48153201-48176843 GCA_024520975.1 Erythroxylum areolatum
AGAATTGTATGGATATATAAGAAAATATTTGAGAATTGAGATTTGCATGAGGAATAATTTCCTAGAAAAGGAAAAGTGTTTTGATTTGAATGAGACTGATTAAAGAGAAAAGGAATGAATAAGAGGAAAAAAAATTTATACCGTATTTGGACCGTCTTAGGGTTTCCAACGCGATCCCGTTCTTTGTTCTTTGTTTTCCAACAGATGTCGGAATGTGATTCAGTTCCAATTGATCTGTTTGTTTACTTTGTGTTCTATCCGTATTCGATTTCGATTCGATGCGATTCCGCTTTTGTTTTGTATTTCGCTTTGTTATCTGTGTCCTTTGCCTTTCGTTTTTCGGTTGGGATCCGGTGTTCCGGATCGGGTCCCAACATTAATGGCATCTCATGCTATAATACATCATTTTGCAAAATCTCCAAAATACACAAGTTACTTGAATGACAATTGCTCAAAATGCAATTACAACCTTGTTTTACATAAATTACTCCAAACAAAACAGAACATGCAAATTCGGAGTGATGCTTTGACTCACTTTCACTCGATCTCTTATTCATCACCTGAATATGGGAAGAAGAGTGGGGGTGAGCTTAAAAGCTCATGGGTAACAAGTTTATAACAGAGAAATAAGCAAAACCTTGAAAATATTCATTTGTCTAAGAAAATTCATATTGAATTTATAAAGCACATGTTTTTCAAATTCTCATCCAATTCACAACAACACAATTTATGCATTCATCAACTTGTTCACAAAATCATAAACACATAAGTACATCAGAATGGTTTGGGTAGTCCAAAATAGAACATACTACACATTTTCACATAATGGTCCTGTGTAGTGGTGAACAGAATGTACTATCGCAATCTCGTCTTACGTAGCTGTGAACTTAAGGGAGTCTATGAAAGAACTCCATGTCACTAGCGGGCAAGTGGAAGAAGCCTTTGGTCAAAGTGCACTTGACTTAACTTAGGAGACCACCACAAATCCACACAACATGCATTTCATTACTAGAAAATAGATTACCCAAAATGGCGCTTTTTTGAAAACATAATTTTCATAAGCATGTAATATTACAAACACATTTCCATCATCATTTCACAATTCGTCAAACAAGTTCATATACCAAACATATAGCAAATTCTTTCAATTCATTCAAAAGCAATAAATAACATATTTATGAAGCAATTGAAACCATTTAATGCTCTTAAATCTGAAAAGATAATCATGGCTTATTACTTAATTATAAACATAAAACCCACCTAATTAGCTTGCAAAAATCCAAACTCAAGGTTTTCTTTCCTCTTGCTCTTAGATAGGGTTCTTTTGGTTTCATATAACAAACCAAATTTTTCATTCAATCCACATTCACATGTAAATTCATAAAGCTTCACAAATCAAAAATGTTAAAATTGAACTTAAACCTAACCTACCCATAGTTCATCTAAGTTAGAAAAACTAAAACCCTAACTTAGAAATCCAAAATCAAGATGGTTTCATCTTTCTCTTCTTTCTTCCTTCATTCCCAACATAAACCCTAGTCTCTATTTAATCCCTTTTTGAACCTAGCAAGAATAAAGATGAAGACTTACCTCTAACAAGTTGATTTCTTCTTCTTTTTCTTCTTCTTTCTTCTTCCTTCCAAGCTTCCCACGATTTTCCTTCTTCTCTTCTCTTCTTTACGTTTTCTTCCTCTCTCTTTAGCTTCTCACGATACTTCTCTCTTGTTCTTCTAATTCAAGACCCTTTTATTTGGTCTTTTTCCCATTTTACCCTTTATTTACTTTGTCCTTCCCATTTTACCCCTTATGTCTATTAAAACTAACGTCTTATACTTCTAACTGCTTCCAAAAATTCAAGCCTTTTCTAATTAGGTAATTGAAGGAATTTGATAACACTTCCTTCTAGAAAAATTTTTCTCATTGTCTTAAGTTTCTAATAATACGAAAAGTATTCAATTTGATTTAGAAATTTGAAAGTTATACTCCAAACTTTTTTGAACTATTCTTATGCTAAAACAATATTCTATGCTCGATTTCCATCTAAAAATTGAAATTCTTAGAAACTGAATTAAAACTCAATTTCATCAGACAATTTGTATCCTTATGTCTCTAGTTTACTTCAAATAAAAAATCATCTCATTTGGATAACTAGAGAAAAAGTTATGGCTAAAATACCAAAACATACTCAGTGAACATGTTTGAACTACATTTTTTAGCTTATAACTTCCAATATTTCACATATAACCCATCTTGTACCTAAACTATCTTTTCTACTTCATTTCAAATTCAAGAGTTCTCCTTTTTCTTTACATATGACTAATTGCCAACAATTTCTCATTTAATAATTCTAAATTTCAAGAAAAGTTTGGGGTCTAATATTAAGTGTACACAAACCCTTTTCTATAACTAGCTCTTACAATCTATATCAAAGTTTTATATAGGAAAAGCAACAAAATCATGCAAAGAGCAACCCATCTCATGACACAAGTAGTTCACCTTGTCAACCATCATTTCTAGGCTTTGGTTTATAATCTTTGGTGCCCTATTAATCGTATCACAGACATTTGAGAAATAAATCCATCATTGAGAAGACAATCAAATTGTCCCCACAATTTCATACTGGTGCCATATAAGTTAACAAAGATCTTCACGTATAAAGTATTCTCTGCAAATCTTATTTCATAAGCAATTTACCAGTGAAAGCATACTGCCCAAACTCATACAACCCACAATATAGAGAAAAACTGAGATAAAAAATGAAAAACCTAATTCATAGAAAACCTATCTTCCTATATGTCTCTAACCAAGCATCAACTGTAAATCAAAATCCAGAAGCAGAACTCTTAAATCATCAACCAAAGCCTCATTTTCACATATAATATTCAAAAAATAAGAAAAAGCTAGACATATACTAATCACTTGAACCTTAGAAAACCTATAAATCAAAAGCCCAAAAAGCCTGATGTTACTACTTTGAACCTTTTCTTTACTTAAATAAGCTTTAAATTGTAAAGTACTAATCTCACTAAGCACGTTCTCAATAGGATGACCATGTTTGATTTGTGATGGAGGATCTTTGTTGAAATCACATTCATTTATGTTTTTGTTATCCTTAAGTCTATATCTGCATCAGATATCTGGTTGGTTTCTTCCTCAGAAGCAACCAAAGGGTCCTTTGTCTGGTTGGTTTCTTTTCTGCGAGCAGCTAATTGTGATTCTAAATGTTTTCTGCTTTTAACTTCGTTGCTCCTATAATCTGAGACGTGAAGTTGATTAGGATGATTCTCTTTTACCACCTTATCAATCATTTAGTGTCATAGAGTCCTATTATCATATCAGGATGAATTGCAAAAATTAATAACCTATAACATGTAGCAATTATTTGCCAATCTTCTATCGCTTACTATACAATCTCCTTGTTCATTCAAAACTTTACATCCATCAATAGTAAATTTAACTACCAACCCATCATCACAAAATTGGTTATTACTCACTAAGTTACCTTTTAAACTGTCCACTTGAAGCACGTTTTTAAAGTGAGATAGTCTATCAATGCAAAGAGTTCCTCTACTAATCACCTTTGCTTTCTTTCCATCACCAAAATTAACATAACCATCCATACAACTTTGGTGATCTATCAAGCAACTTCTTTCACCTGACATATATCATGAACATCCACTGTCATATTACCATCCATTATGAGAGGTGGCGTGCATGGATTTAAAAGTCATAAGTGCTTGTAATTGATTCTTTCTAACTCAAGTTTGCTTTAATAACATTGGTTATTGCTGGAAATTCTTCATAGAGTGTCTGAATTTTCTATTTTGAGCCCCTCCAAAATAGCATTTGTATCAGTTTATAGCATTTTGGCCTTATATGACTATTTACACTACAAAAGTGACATTTAGGCATAAACTTTCGATTCCTTTTTGAAGTTTTTCCCCTAACAAATCTAACTTTACCATTTTGCTCATTATTCAATTGAGAACATTCACTTTTATAACCAACACCTTAAAAATCCCCTTTGTTGTTACCAATTTCTAGCAATTTATCTAGCTTCTTGGTACCACCATTCAATACTCTTATTCCTTTTTTGGTATTGACCAGCTTTAGCTTTGTTTCATTAAGCTAATCTATTGTTGATAATAACTTCATCTTTAGACCTTGAATGATGTCCTTCATGGTTGAATTTTCTCTCTTTAGTTTCACATTTTATTTACACATTTTCACCCATTTGGCATATATTATTTCATAGGCTTTGTAGATGTCTTTCGTTTTGAATTCTGAATCGTTGTCATCGCTATTACAATCCTAATTAGAATTTAGAATTGAAACATCTGTATTTTTATTGTCAGTTTCTTCACTAGTTACTACTAAAGAAGCAACTGAACTTTTGTTGTTTAAAGCAACTAATGCAACATGATTAGTCACAACTTCTTCTTTGTTGTAGTACTCACTTTCAAATTTGTTTTCGCTTCAAGTGCTTGTGTAAGATTTTCCTTTACACCTTTTAACCACGTTAGCACATTTCGCTTGCATATGTATAAGCTGCCACTCTTGCACTATAAATAAAGAGAAAAGAGTAATTATATGAGCCATTAAAAATAATTAGAAAAGTACTTAAATTTTTTATACCAAACACGAGGTGCAAGATTAATATTTACAAAAAAATACAAAGAATAAACTCTAATCTTAATAAATTAACAACGGCATTAATAAATGCATATCTGTCACAACTAATATTATCTAATACCTTCAAAAAATCATTTTTCATTGCTTTTAAATTTTTTATTTGAAGAAAAGCTGCAAAAAGAAAGCATGAAGAAGAATACATATGTTTTTCCTAATTCTGAAGACGACATTTTTTATCTTCAAAAGTTGCAGTATTTACCATTTATGGATAATCAATAGTGGATCTGTGGATATACGACAAATGTGTGGAAAACAAAAACAAACCAGAGTTTAGTGACTTTTTGAGATGTGAAATGTCCACATGATTTCGTTTCAGAAAGAACAAGCGAGCAATGACAATGGGGATAAGACGGCACTAATTATGGCAATGCTTGAAGCACATTCATGCTGGCAAAAGATGTGTAGAATTATTATCCCTTCTATTATTCTAGACAACATTTTCCCTACATGTTAAGTCAATACGCAAAACTAAATGATTAGGAAGAAATTGCCGTTTAACTTGTATTTTCGCAGCCATTAAGAATACCGTTTGAGGTACAAAAGAAACCAAAAACCATGGAGTTTTTTTTTTCATGTATATATACAGAGAGAGAGAGAAAGAGAGAGGGTCAATTTAGGTTAGCATATACATTTAGTTTTTCTTTTTCCTGCTAACGGGGATGTGAATTCAATTCAGAACGTCGGTATACCAGATCAGGGAATATCCATATCATAGGTTAAGGTTGTCTCCACAAATTATCTGATATATGGTGAAAAAAAAGAAAAAGAAAAGAAATTTAGCAGTTTTAATGAAAACCCGATATCTGAACATTGCGGTTGTCTATGTATTGGATATGTCTTCTTCATCTGGCTTAACGCATTTCTAGCATTAAAGTTGACGATTGCATATGTACATATATAAGAAAGGAGCAGATGCGTGATGATGATAATCTATAATGCGCGTGCTATGAACGCGTGCATGTCCTTTCTTAATCTCTCTCAGTCTCAGAAAGATGCATAAGCCCTAAAAGTAGGAACAGTGGGCCGCCCTCTGACTTCCACTACCACCTTCCAAATATATAAACAAATGTCGGAAAAGCTGTAAAAACCAGTGAAATGAGATCCACTCATTCCTCATTCTGAAATAACAATCCAATTCATGAGTATAATATATGTTTTTTTTAATTCTTTCTCTTCCTTTTTCTTTCTTAAACAACAGTAACAAAAAAAAGGTGCTGTCAAGCTAGCTCTTTACATATCCATTCTAGAGCAACAGGAACAAAGGTAGTTTAATCAACCCATCTGCTAAATTCAGCTAATAACTACAGCAGAAAATAAACTTCAAGACCCATTTTATACTTAGTTTCTGCCGAATTTAGCACTTGTTCCTGTCCCCGATTTCACCTTTTTGAAATTTCAAACTGTGAGTTCAGAGCAATACTCCTTTGGGTTATTACAGCTGATAGAATTAAAACCTAGCTCTCTTCTCCAACGGTTCCTAATCATTTGCTAGCCTACATCATTTGCAGCTGGCCCCCGCACTCTCCGTTCATCTTGGTAGTTTCTCTTTTCTCTTACTTTCCTTTGTTTCCTTTAGCTTTTCTCTCAAGCTGGTACAGCTAGCACGGCAGGACAGCTCCTAATCTGCTTATTCAACTTATCATTCGCCATCTTGGTTGATTTGACAGTACATTAAGATTTTTCTTTTTCTTTTTGTAGGATCAGTTCCTTCGGACAAAAACCGTTTTTAACTTTTAAACACCTTATCCATCTCTACTCTACCTGAAAGTGGCCCCAAAAGTTGGCGTCCAGAAGTCAGTTGTAGTCTCATGAGCAACTGGAAATGTGCTTGAGATGGGCACTAAGCATAGCCCTCGGCTTCTTAGATCTTGTTTTATCCCTTTCGAATCCATATTATTCTCGACAACCTATAATATCAAAATCAATGCTTAATGTTGTCAGTTTGTAGATTGCAAAGTTCATGTATGTGCACTACGAAATTAAAGAAAACGGATAGGAAAAGATGAATTGTCTTGTATATACCTGCTGGTGTTGGATAGCTTCGGAATTTTTCATGTAAGGAGTGCTTAAAACCTGCATTAAGAAAAAGAGAACATGTATCAGAAATAAAAAAAATTTGACCTCATTTTCCAATTGAATGCTTAATCTATAAGAAAATAAAGGGACATACACTAACTTGGTCATGAAGAAACTTGATGTACTCGATAGCCTCGTGGAGGACCGATGCAGTATCAGTCTGTTAAAAAAAAAAAGAAGAAAAAACAGATACGAAATAAAGATTCAGTTTATAGCAAAGCAAAAGCTTTTAATTGAACTACAAAAGGTAGATTTGTACACTATTACGGTCATTGTACTTTTTGCAAAACCGTAAAAGAAAAATACAGGAAGTAACCTTTCCGAAAGGCGAAACCAATTGTTGAAGGGCAGTTATTCGGTCCCCAAGCTTCTCTTTCCTGACCTGATAACGATAACGAATCTTCACTTCTCTTGTTTCGCAGATACCAAAAACTCTACAATACAGAAAGGTGTCAAGTTTAGTCGAATACACTTACCTTAAATGTTGGCAATGGCGTTGGCGCTTCGATTCGAGGCCTTTTGAATGCTGGTTCACTTCCTTTCTTAACCACCGATCCCGAGTCTCTAACTGCTTCATTGTTAACCTAAAAATATTTATACACGTTAAAAGGGTTAGTCACTAATCGGAATTCACGACCCTAGTCATCCAACAACAAACTGATTATTGGTATCCTCATGGTTCAAAGATTTTCATTTACCTTTATACTCAGGTTGGGACAATTGGGTTTATCCTCAAGAGTTGGCATAAGAAACTGAGGGTTAGGAGAGGCTATTAAAGTGGCTCCAATATCAGCTATAGAAGTTGTTGAGGCATTCCAAAAAGGAGTGTTGCTAGAAACCTGCAAACCATGACTGTATTCTTGCTTTGGCAATGAGGGTTTCATGAAAGGAGAAATCTTTGTCCAAGACGGTGGTAATTCATTTAAGTTGCTCCCATAATTTGCATAGTTCATGGACCGGTTGTCGAAAAGTTGTTGTGGTTGAGGAGCACCAGGCTCAAACAAACTTTGTATCAACGATGAAGGGTACCCATAAGATGCTGATGAGGAACCCATCAAAAGACCTGTTGATGATAAGCCCTGGCAAGTTGTAGTAGAGTTGGCCGAGCTGTTCACCGGATTTAACCTTTGTTGTTCTAAACAAAAGTCTTGGTTGATAGCTTTAAAAGCATTAACTGATGAGTCATCACTTGTGCTTGTAAAGCTCTTTGGACTCCAATCTTTTTGCATCAGAGAAGAATTTAAGCCTGTGTTCACGTCTTCCTGATGGGGCATGGAATTGTAACCATTCTCAGCTCTTCCGTTTCCTAAACTGCAAAACAAAATTTAAAAAATCAGTTAATTGATACAAGGAAATCATCAGTACTTAAAAATTAATTAGTATGATTTTGTTTGACTTGATCAGCTTTACCAATAAGAGCAACAAAAGTCATCAGGATTCTTGTTAAATCTTGTAGATGAAGATTTCAACTTTTTTTAAGGTCTAGTGGTCTAACAAAAACCATGAATTTCCAATTTGAAGTAGAACTTTACCTACGTGTCTTTATCATGGAGTTGAGTAGTTCAGTACAGTAACTTACGCTAAAGTTTGGCTCCAGTCCGATGACGACGACGAAGCAGGTAGCCCGAAACCCACCATTTGCAAGGTGGAATCCATCAAAATAGTGCTATCACCACTCTCAGAATTGGCCTGCTGTTGAGGCTTCTGTGAGTTCTGAAAAATCATAGAATTTTCTGATACAGAGTCAACATTACACGACCTAGGCTTCAAGTCCACAACGTAAGGTCCAAACCCTACATCAGTGGTACCCGCAAAAGCACAAGGCGGTGAGCCGCCCATGAACGCGCTTTTAGATGAATTCCACCAGCTCCCGCCGCAAATCCGGCCCCGAAACTCCTCTGCCATGGCCACAAAATACAGAAAACTATTTCTTTGCGCGACGACTTATAGACTTCTCTCTCTATACTGTGTATGACAAAGGAAGTATAATAATATTGGAGCTTAGGCTAATTTATATATGCGACCCTTGATGGGTTCAGTCAATGAAAATCACCAAAAAATTTTGGATTGACATATCAATGAGATGATTGGACAGATGAGAGGAGGCATTTTGCATAGAATTTTCTTTTTATGTCCTTTTGACTTTAGTATTGATTTTATTGATCATGTAGTTTTCTTTGTACTGCTCAAATTCACTTAAGATATTTATGTAACATTTCATGAAGTCTATTCTCCTCTCTTAATTCTAGGTCTATATTTTTCGTTATTAATAGTAAATAAATTCAAATTATTTTAGATTATCTTTTAAAATTTTTAATTTAAGTATTTGGTTAAAGGGAAATAATTTTTTATCCTCTTATCATATGAAGCCTCTTCTATGTTTTATCTAGGGGCAAAGTATTGTTCCTTACAAGTAAAGGGATCGATGTGGTTTGATGACGATGATTACGGTGGTGGGTTTCGATCGAAATGCCAAATCAAGAATAGCATACTCCTCTTTAATCAAATCAAAAGGCCCATAAATTTTGGGTGTCCATAATATTCCATTGAAAGTTAGACAATAAGAACCATATATGGTGGCCTGAGGTTCCAAGTATAAGATGGTAGGGGAAAGTGTAGGGTAAAGGAGTAGGTGTACATAGTTTCTTACGTTCTTATCCATGGCGCGTGAAAGCACTAGTGAATTGGAAAGCTAACTGAATATAACTAAAGTCTGTCTTAGAAACACTATCCAGCCAATTTATGGACCAAAAGAGGTTGTATTATTCCATATCAAGTAGTCATTAACAAAATAATAACGCATCAACCAAATACAATAATTATTGACTAGAAATGGTAGGCTGGAAATCAAGTGGTAGGAATAACTCACAAAGTGTACAAAAAGAAATCAAAAAATGTTTGCTTGTTGATACCCTCCTATTACAATTAGCAGCACCGCCTTAATACGACTCAAATGATATATATGTTGGATATTTTTCACTTTTCTCATGTTGGACAACATTGAATTGTATTTAGTTTTTCAAATAATTTATCGACTAAGTTATATAATTTAATTCAGATAAAGATAATAAAGTAGCCTAATAAATGATCTAAATCAATGGGTCAAAATCCAGGTGAAAAATATATCTCGATCAATGTAAACCGGACCCATATCAAACCTGTGATGAGGACGCTCAATATGGAAACTACATATAAAGGTTAAGGTTTCCTACAGTTGCTAATATCATTCGTAAGCTTAAGGATGCTCTGACTGGTTAAGAGAGCTTACATTTTGAAAAAACTGTAAAAAGACATTGACAGGGACCGATAAACAATTCCCATGAAGACGACGGAGGATTCGTGCTCATTTCGGCTTTAAAAAAACTCGTTTGAAGTTATGTAACCGAAATCAGGTATTTTTCACATTTCTTCATTTATTGCGCTTTTACGTTCGATCTGGCATATCTAAATAAGGTACCGTTACATGTTACATGTGGTATCAAAGCGGTGACGTGATCGGGTGGTTAAAAATAAAACTTTTTTTATTTTTCACCACAAGATTTTTCTAAGAGTTAACTTCTGTTTCTCAGCTTTTTTCTTGTTTTGTATTGTATGAAATTGATATAAACGTGTTTAACCATAAGAAACGGGTTGAAAACGAGTCTAAGAGCAAAAAAAATGGCCCAAAACACGTCGAAAATCATCATTTTGCGGCTAGGCGACCACACGCGCCCAATCGGTGAATAGTACCACCCGTAGGCGGTACGTCCGTGGTGGACATGTGGGTAGACAGGAAAGAGCTACGTGTCAGCATGTAGGACGCACGCATCCATTGATAAACACACGTGGGTGCATATCTGGCGCGTGCTATGCACATGCCATAGAAGTTAAAGGCATGCCCCAACTCCCCCACGTGCAACTGACTTTAGCACTACAATGCGTTAACGCACTGCTGACGTCATGCTATAATGTTTTCAAAAAAACATAAAAAATTTCATATTTCCCGTTATGGTGCCTTAGGGTATTTTAGGTTAGTTTTCGGGTCCGAAAGATTCATAAAGTGAATTTTTTATTTTTCTGGATTTATTACATTGGTAATATATTAAAGTTTAACTTTAGAAAAGGAATTAAGGTGTTTTGAATTTGACTTCAAGTGCATTATAATGTTTTGGACATCACATGAGAGAGATACTTTAAGTTTTTTTGTCTCAGGTGTCATGTTTAATATTCGGGATCGCATGATAATTACTTGAAAAAGGAATTAAGAGATTCTGAAGCCATTTTTGAGTGAATTTTCATGCAACGAACTTGTCATAAAGGAGATACGTGAGGTTCTCATGTCTCGGGTGGTCAGTTTAGTGTCCTGTAATGCACGATAGTCGCTCTAATGAGATTTTTCCTTTACAAGTCTCAAATGAAGTTTTCAAAGAATGTCTTCGACACGAGTGTGTGAAAATGAGACTGTGCATTCGATTTTTTACATTTATTGAAGTTACATTGTTATATAACATACGCCCATAAAAAATGTGAGGATAATATAAAGATGTATCCCTTGTATTTGTGGACTTTTTGAGTGCTAATGAAGATGTAGTCACCAAAATAGCCTTTTAAGTCAATATTTTAAATTATTCTGCTTGCATGTTGAGGGATGTCTCTAGTTTTAGGTTTGATTAATTTACCTAAAGGTGTTGGCATTACATAACATTTTGAGATGTGCATAAAGGCATAAGATGAAGGAAAGTTGTTGCTTAAGTGATATATTCGCCCAAAGGTGGTAGTGTCAAGAGAGTTGATGGTTTGTACTCCAATTGCTTTTTTTTGTGGAAGTTTAATTGCATATATTATGTATTCAGCCCAAAAGGTGTTTCATAATACGTGTGATCGAATTCTAAAAAAAGATACTGTTTAATGGCTTTGAGTATCGTTGTTATCCTACATTTGTGTTGATTTAAATATTATCATTTTGCAGTCACCTTTTCGGTCAATAATATTAGTGTTACCATTGAAACTATGACCGGTTTCAATATAAAGAAGTGAACAGAGGATGTATTGAATGCTATGAAAATAGCTGAGGTTGATATGGTCATACGGATGGATAGACCATCTCTACGTACATCCATAAGCTTGAAAGCTCATAAAGAACCTTTAAAGCCTGAGATTGGTCTAATAAATTAAGTCTTATGACTATTAAAAGATTCATTCCTGACCATCTGTTTAGTGGACTTTTAAACAAAGACATAGAGAAGTAATTTTTTAGTAATGTCTCTCAGAAGTACACAGTCTCATCTAATGTTGAGACAACTACCTTAATGAAAGAATTATTCACTATGAGGTATACAGGAGAAGGGGGAGTAATGAAGTACATATCAAGAATAATCCATCTTCACAGTAGAGTGAAGATGTTAAACATTCCTCTTCCTGATGTCTTCATAGTTCACCAGACTCTGAATACACTCCCTTTAGAGTTTAGTAATCTGATGATGATATATTACTCGTAGGATGAGGAATGGAACTTCAATGCTTTGATTACCCATTCCATTGCTGAGGAGGAAAAACTCAAGCTTGCTACTTCTATAGCCCTCAAAGCAACTAAAGGGAAGGTATAGATGAAGCCCACTAAGATCAAAGGTAGAAAGACTAAATCTTCTCCACATATTGATGATGGTCAATCCAGTGCTAGTAAAGGTTTGCATGACATAAAGAAGTCAGCAGTATGAGGCCTAAAAAGAAAGAATGTGACCATCAGATAACTCCTTAGCTTATCAATTTATGAATATGATCTACGATAGTCACATTAAGTACTTGGTGGCTATATAGTGGAGTATCTGATCAAGGTGTTTCCACAATGTAGGGGTTCATATCAATGATAAAGCCAAATAAAGAGGAGGAGCTGATGGTTGACAACAATGAAGAAGTGGATGAAATATTTGTAGGGGAATGTATGAGTTGAACCTTGCTGCAAGGTTCATTTTGGTTTTTACATGACATATTTTATATGTGATATTTGTATCAAATTTAGACAAAGAAGGTTGATGTTTTGTATTTAATGCTCTGTTATACAGTTGTGTTTAATGCAAAACTTAATGGTATAACTTTCTTGTCATACGGTTTTTATAGAAAGTGTCTTATCGTAAATTAGATATATGCTTCTTCGTATCTTGCTAAGCAAATCACGAAAAGAAGAAACCTGATGAATGAAAAATCATACATAGTTTGGTATAAAAGTTTAAGCTACATTTCTAGAGCTAGGGTTGAGAGATTGATTAAGGAAAACATTCTCTCAATTCTAGATTATATGTTAACTATTGTAGGGGTAGGTTGACTAATAACGAAGAAGGGTTAACTCGTGTTTCTGATTTGTTAAGTCTGATACATACGGATATCTGAAGACCTTATACATTTGCATTGTGAGATTCCAAATGCATTATAACATTTGTTAATGATTATTCCCATTCTAGTTATATGTTTTTGCTTAAAGATTGAAGGTTGAGAACCAATTGGAAAAATCCATTCAGAGTGTCAGATCTAACCGTGAAGGAGAATATCACGACAAACATGGTATTTTAGGACTTAAAAAGGTCCGTTTGCTAGATATATGGAATCAGTTGAAATAGTAACTTAGTTCACTATGTTGGGTAGTTTTGAGCAAAATGGTATGTTACCGAAAGGCATAATCGCACCCTAAAGGACTTGAAGAAGTCAATACAGAACATGACTAATCTACCTGATTATCTAGAAATGTGAAAATCTAACCTTGCACACATTTATGTATGAGGTTGCCCTACCGAGGTAATATAATCCTTATAAAGAAAAATTGCATGTCCATTCCGTTCATCTCTATTTAATAAGATATCATGACCATCTTAAAGCTATAGCTCATACTATAGAGAAGGAGGGATCAGAATAGTGGAATAACAAACAACTAAGTTTCTAGAATACGATGTCTATGATAATGGTGGGCCCTTTGACCCTTCAGATGATAGTAAGGTAGATACTACAGTTATTACGTACCTGCCACCAATACAATTAGATTCGGTGGTTCTAGGCCTTTGTATCGTGCCTGTATAGGAACGGGAACCCATACCTGTACACACAGAGGTTCCTAAGGGTAAAAGATCTATTGCAGTTATGAAGATCCGTCAGAGTGAGATGACCTGCTATCTCATCTAATTACATAGTCTATTAGGTGAACGAGACTATGAGATTAGACATGTTACGAATCTAATTACTTTTACAGGAGAAGTTTCTGAACCCAATGTGGAGTTATGGTGGGTTGCAATGACTGATAAGATGCAAGCCATGAAGCATAATAAGGTCTAGGAGCTAGTTGATTTTGTAGCGAAATTGCAAACTCGTCAGTTATAAATAAAGTTTAAAGACCTAAAGGATTTTAGGATCGAGTTCAGCGGTTTATGGGCTCGCTCAGTTTCCTGATGGTTTACTCAGAGAGAAAGGTTGA
The DNA here is from genome assembly GCA_024520975.1 of Erythroxylum areolatum. Taxonomy (NCBI): domain Eukaryota; kingdom Viridiplantae; phylum Streptophyta; class Magnoliopsida; order Malpighiales; family Erythroxylaceae; genus Erythroxylum; species Erythroxylum areolatum. The sequence continues at coordinate 48,167,408 of JANIJH010000002.1, forward strand.
CTTTAATGTTACTTTTTCGTATCATCATAGGATAAATTTTAAGTGATTATGACAATTGTAGCTCATGATGATATAGAGTTACATCAGATGGCTATTAAAATCACTTTCCTAAATAAAGACCTTTATAAAGAGGTTTATATGGTACAACCTGGAGGATTTTACGATCTAGATGGAATTGACATGGTTTGCTCGTTACGCAAATCAATATATGATTTACATCAAACCTCCCGAAAGGAATACCTTATATTTACCTTAGATTTGATAAGGTTTGACCTTTTTTGACTTCATGGAAATAAAGTTAAAAGATGCTTATACTATGAGGTTAGGGGGAGTAAAATTGTCTTCCTATTACTGCATGTTGATGATATATTGCTCACGTCAAATTACTTGACCATCTTATATGAGGATAAGCAACTTTTAGCCAAGAACTTTGACATAAAGAAGCTTGGTATAGCTTCTTTTGTCTTAGGTATTCAGATTCACTGGGACGGATCTCAACATTCATCAGACCTCTTACAGAGTGCATACATTGACTTTGTGTTACAAAGGTTTAATACGATTAACTGTAAACCTATTATAGCACCTATCTCTGATAATGAGATATAATCTTTGACACCATATCCAAAGAATAAAGTAAAGAGAGAGGTTACGAGGAATTTTCTCCATTCTAATACAATTGATAGCCTGATGTATACTTGGGTAAGTACTAGGTAGGAAATTGCATTTACTGTTAAATTGTTTGGTCAATATCTGGTTAAACTAGGTGTAGACTATTGAAATGTAATCAAGCGAGTGTTGAGATAATTAAAGGAAAACAAGGATTATATGTTGACATATAGAAAAGTCAATATACTAAACCTTGTAGGGAATTCAAATTCAAATTTAGCTATGTGTCAAGATGATCGAAAGTCTACTTAAAGCTACAGTTTCAGTTTGCAGATGGTACAATGTCGTGGAAGAGTGTCAAGTAGAAACAAGTGATTTCCTTGGCCATGCATGTAGAGTGCATGCTATGGGGCTGCTTAATAGATAATTTAGCTTAGAAACTTATTTCTAAGTTGTCTGTAGTCGATTCAATGGCTAGACTCATTTGATTTTACTGTGATAATCTTGCTACTATGTTGTTTAGTAACAATAAGAACATCACAGGGTCTATGCATTTGAAGGTCAAATTCTTGACCATAAAAGAGATGACACGAAAATGTGACATAGGGTTTGGAGCATTTAAGGACTGAGGAACTATAAGTCAATTCTTTAACTAAAGGACTTCACCTACTTGTGTTTGCAATACAAGTATACAGTATGGATGTTTTGAAGTCCTTAGACATACAAGTATACAGTATAGGTGTTTTGAAGTCCTTAGATACTGTTAGTTAAAGGATCGTTATGTTTGCTCTATGTACATTTGTACATTTTGTACGTTTTGATGTATTATGACGGTATGATGGTTCATTAATAAAGATGATTATTGTTTATCCTCAATAATACATGTTATCATACATTGTCATAATATGTATGAAAGTCTTAAGATTTGTATCAATCTAAAGTATTTAAAGGTCATTGGGCATATATACAGATTGACCTTGAGCTTACGTCATTTTTACACATACAGTTTTATACAGATATCCATAAAGTTTGACATAGCATAAGGGGATATAAAATTTTAATCCCATAAAGGTTCTATAATGCAGATTAGCATTCAGGAAGAGAACACAAAGGTTTTCTCTAATGATGTTTAGCATTTGGTGAGAGGAAATAAGTTTTCTCTAATGCTGTTTAGCATTCGATGAGAGACAACAAGATTTCTCTAATGTAGTTTAGTATAAAGTTGGAAAAATCGAGACCTACAAACGAAGATGATATAATTTAGATCATAAATGTATCATCCTAATTTGCCACATTCCATTTTCCCTTTCATGCTAGTAAGATATTATGTATACGTGATTATATTAGATCTGTGTCGCACAGTACATATGTATTTAATAATTTTTGGTATCGAAAGCCTTGCAGGACAAAATGATAAATTTTTATTATTTTTGGATCAAATGTTTTATTTTTAAACTTAGTCAACTAATACAGTAGCGTAAGTTAACCGAGTTTTAAAAATGTTTTCAACTTTAGTCAATACTGTAATTAAGTATTGTCCAAGAGGGAGAATGTGGGATATTTTTTACTTTTCTCATAAAGTTGGACAACATTGAATTAGATTTTTTAGTTTTTCAAATAACTTATCGATTAAGTTATATAATTTGATCATGATAAAGATAATAAAGTGGCTCAATAAATGATTTAAATCAATGGGTCGAAGTCTGGGTAGAAAATAGATCCCGATCAATGTAGATCGGACTTATATTGAGCCTGTGATGGGAAGCCCGATATGGAAGTTATATATAAAGGTTAAGGTCTCCTGCAGTTGCTCATATCATTCATAAGCATAAGGATTATACGATTCGTTAAGAGAGCTTACGTTTTAAAAAAACTGTAGAAAGATGTTGACTGCGTTCTGGTGAACAATTCCTGTGAAGACGGAAAAGGATTCGCGCTCATTTCGGTTTCGAAAAACTTGTTGGAAATTATGGAACCGAAATCAGACATTTTCTGTATTTCTTCATTTATTGCTCTTTTATGTTCGATCCAGGATACATAACTAAAGTACCATTACGTGTTACAATATAGTTATTGGTATATTGTTAGTATTATTACCATCATCTATTATTGCAAGACAAGGGTGACATTATTCCGTCGCTAGTGTATGTAAACTAACTTGTTCTTCCGTGTGGAGTGGACTATTCATCTCGCAATTAATCATTATTTCAACGATAATTAATTATGATGTGTTCGGATGTTTCCTACCGATCTCATTAAAGAGTGGTGACATAATAATCTAGAGCAATTTCCTGTCGTTTTAAAGCCATGAAACTTATGATGTCTTTTTTCCATTGTTTTTAATTTTTTATAAATGGAGCATCAGGTATCCGTATGTTCAAGATCCAAGCCAGTTATCTATTCCAAAACAAAAAAAATTGATCAGATTTTAATTTGGGAGTCAGTATAATTAACTCCACTTCAATATTTTTTGTGTATTTATTCTCTACCTCTTTTTTTCAATCCACTAATTCTATTCCTTATGAACGAACGAACCTAAGAAAAAGACAACTGTTGTTAGATATATACCAGGGGATCCGAAGGCAACTACAACCACTTCTCGTAGGCTGCAACGTAAGTGCTATACATACCAAAAAGGGAAAGTGAGTAATTTCTCATACAATATATTTTCTATAGGCAAAGGGAAAAGAAAATGGAAATCGCATTGGACCTGCCACCTTAGTTGCAATGTAGTATTAAACTGAGACCTTTTAATTTTGAGGAAGAAATAGAAAGAGCCAAGTTATTTATAGCATATGAAATCATCAATAAGAACAAAAAGATAGCATGTTCAACAAAATATGTTGTATATATGTACGTAGAAAAGAAAAATGCAAAGATGTATGCATGGAAACTAGCCTGTAGTAGTTGCAGAATAACCAATCCCATCAATTCAGTGGCACAGTTGACCCAGTGGCTTGCTTCCAATTTTTATAATTACAAGTCGTATAGAATGAAATCATCATCATTTCCCGTATCAAACCCAAATACCGAATCTTGCTAATAACAGAAGTCATCAAATTTGTCACTTATCATATATATACAAAGCAACCTAATGAATGACAATTTGTCAAACTAATGTAATCGAACCTTCAAACCTCCATGAATACATAAACTCTGTTGCTTCGGCTTGTCTGCTGTTACTTTACACATACCAGTGGAAATATAAGTACCTCATGTAGGCACTTTCTAATTTTTCTAATGGAAAAGTGTAGAAAATGGCATTAAAGATTGCCCTGGACAAATTAGTGAGAGAGGGCAAAACCCAAGTAGGGAAGTTAGGCCAGATCCATATCATATAATTCTATGCAAATCAATTCAAAAAGCTTGACACTGATACATTTTTGGAGTCAAGTTATGCCATTAGAATCAATTTTTTTTCTTTTTAAAAAAAAGATGCTGTGTCAACGACACACGTGAATAGTATATTTCGGGTTCGAGTATTCTTATGGTATAATTAAATTCCATGGGCCAACATTTGTTGACAACTATTTTTATTGATAATTTTCTCCACTACTGCTTAATAATGGCTCTAATACGATGGATATAAGTAAGTAAAATTTCTTTTCATTGTTTAGAAACTACCAATTTACTATTTAGAGGTAAGATTACATATTATTAAAATTTTTTAAATTTCGGATCTTAAAAAAAATTTATACCGAATATTATTGTTGTAGAATTTATTTCTATTTTATTTTTCTTTTCCCAAAATTTGGAAAATGTTAGGCTTGAAAAACGTATCTAAGACTGAGAAGTGAATACTTAGTTATTCTTCTAAATTCACCAATTACTGGGATTTTAATTTTATTACGGATTAGTTTTAGGTCAATTTGTTATAAAATATGGCAACTATTACGACTTGAGAGAAAATGTTTGGTGAGTGAGTCAACGAAGGACCCACGAGGCAGGCGCGCGTGCGACCGCACGTGGGGCCTCTTGGACTCAATCTCCCACGGTGACAACTAACCAACGCGTGGGATTGAGGCGTTGGATATGTGGTTGTGCGATCACAAAACTGCCTACAAATTCATTGATGCTCATTAAATTGGGATGTCTGGAAATGGTTTATAAGGAGGCGCGTGGGAGTAAGGTAGTTAATGTGAGAAAATGGGATGACTTAGACTAGCTGACCCATATCTTACATTTGCAAAAGAATTGGCAGAGTCACTTTATTTGTATATGATGCCAAATGTCATTAGGTCGCCACCCATTCCCGCTTTTGGATTTTTCCGCTTGTCCTCGTCCAGCTCGTGGAATGCCTTTTCTTTGCTTAAAATGACAATTTTGTCCCTTCTTGTTTTTGCCCATCATGGCTTATGACACATTGGCATTTGCAGAAGTGGTAATTTAATGTGTAACGTTACATTAAAAAATTTGAAACATAGAAGTAATGGCTGCTTCCGTTATGCACGTCTTAATCCTATGTTTTTTAATTTGATCCCTACATTTTGCTTTATGTAATACCAATTGTTACTAATAATTTCGCATATCTCTTTCTCTGCCAAGCAATTAATCTTTATGACATAATTCAATTAACTCCTTACAATTCATTTTTTAATGTGAAATCAAATTAATAATTTATTATAACTATTTTAAGTTATTAATTTATATTAAATTTAATTGATTTTGATCAAATTTTGAGAGTTCAATTGAACTAATGAAATTTAATTAATTTATATTTAATATTTATATATAAATTTAAAGAATTTTTTGATAATTGTAAACATTAAATAATTTTTTTAAAATTTTCTTAAATGAAAGTTGTATGACTTGTACCCCCGTAATATTAATAATGACAACACATCATATATAAACACCAGGAGGGTCATTCGAACAACGGCTCTTTTGTACTATCATAAACTGCTTGGAAGTATAATTAGACTAAAGCACGGGAAACAAGATCAGCTAGCGTTGTCCCATTACGTACACAGCTTGAAGTCAAACTCTTATCCCGTAAAGGTCAATGTGGGGTTCCGTCCAAGAAACTAAAATCCAGTGGGAGGTTAAGCTGCTCCTGTGTCCTGTTACTTGAGAGATAACTAACGCGTCTGATATACGCACATATCTTCACACAATAATCTGATTCATCTTAAGAGATTTACGGAATAATTAAAGTAATGATGTGATTGGGTTTTAAGCCTTTTGTTGGAAGTCAATGTATAAAATAGTAAGAGCCAGAGAGTTCCACATGAATTTTCAGGTTAATGGACACATCAAGGGGTTAGCACTTCGACAAAACCAACCGCACAAGTCAAAAATCTGACCAAAGGTCACTGAAACGAAACGTCAACAGGAAACTCTTTTACGTAATTAGTCTGTTTAGCCCCAAGAAAATTAGCAATTGGAGTATGAAAATTTCATCCTAACCGATTTTTCTAGTTTAGGTTAGACTGTGAGTTCAAACTTTTTTTTATATATGTGGCCGTTTAAAATTTAGAATCAGAATTTTGTCTCTTACAAAGAATTTACTTAGCTTAAGCGAGAATTAATCTGGATATGAATTACTTAAAAATGTTTTTTATAGTTGAAAAATTCTCTAGATACCTCATAAACCAAAAAAAAAATCTCATCCAACCTATAAGTCATACGCCTATTTTAGGGTTACAGTGTTTCTAAGAGTCTAAAAGTAACTTAACCTATTGGTTTAGATTAATATAATTTTTAAATAAAAAAGTATCGCTCTCCAGAAATCCGTCCTGAATCATACTATATTTAGTTGGGCCTTTGGGTTTTGCTTGCCTGTGGAAGTTTAATGGAGTAATACGCGTGCAACTTGAGTTAGTGTTTCGTATAAGAATGAAAATATGTGTGTATATATATAATTTGTTTGTTTTCTGAAACGACCATAGTTATAGGACCACTTGAATAACTAGTGGAGTTCTATACAAGATTATCAACATAAAATTTCTGATTGCCATGACATATATGTTGAAGAGATTTGGGTTCTCTAAAAGGAAACAGGTTTATATTAAACTGATGATGTAATGGAAGATTTTGGTCAAAGGATTGTCGTAAAACGTGAATAAGGTCTCCAGAGTTATGACAAGTGAGAGATGATGGACGTACGTACTCCCTGTTGGATTCTTCATTTCACATGCACCTAATCTTTTAAGTATTCACAAGAGAGAATCGGACATATTGTACTTGTACACGGTGTGATGTTAATGTAACTCTGAGTAGTCAACCCATGGACAAGCACACACACAAGCCCTAGCGGAAAGCCCAAACTCATTTACTACACCCACGACAAGAAAACATCGCAATATCTAAAATCTAATGGCTCCCAAAGGCCCAATGCCCAATGTAAACGAATCGGGGTGTACCGACGGAAGGTAAGCTAACGGTGGCGTTTAAATTTTAACTTTATCGACAGAAGTGTATTCCATCGGCTATTACGGAAGTGTATTCTATCAGTTATTACTTTTGTCGATAAAATCTATCGGTAAAGTTAAAATTTAAACGCCACTGATAGCTTCATCTTTAACATTTTTGTAAAATCGAAAATAACGTTGTTACCAAATGACGTCGTTTTCATTAAAGGTTTGATAATTTGCATGAAGCCCCCCGTTCCTCATTTTCACCTGGCTTTCTTTTTCTCTCTTGCCATCGGTTCTGTGTTGCCGTGTGCAGGCGTCGATTCCTTCTCGATGTCCATCTTCTTCATTCTACATCTTCATTCTGCGTCTTCATTATGCATTTTCGTTCTGCATCTTCGTTCCTTCTTCCTTCTCGCCGTCAATTCCCTTTTGCATTTTCGGTTCCATTCTTCCTTCTGCATCTGCATTTTCAATTAGTGGGTTTTTGTACTGGTTTTATAATTTCTGAATTGTGTTCGTGTGGATGTCTTACTTACAGCCGTGTGGAGTTTAAGAAATGGGTTCTTTGTCATTTGGATTGTATTGCTCTGCACATCTATAGAGGAAGATGCTTGGTTTCTCAATAGATAGTCTTTTATTTCTCTAGATGTAGGAACTAGTGATGATAATATTTCTGATAAAGTTACAAATGAAGGAGTATGTATATACGTATAAATATAATTGTGAATTTTTGTTAGGCAAAGTCTCTAACTTAATAAGTAAAATTCTAAGTTAATGTCCATTTTAAAGTTGGATTATTTGAGTTACAAATTTAAAGTATAACTAATGGCTGGATTATATGTTGATAGTGGTTTGCTATTATGTTAATTTTGATTTTGATAAAAGCATACATGCTTTAGTTAAATGTTATACCTAATTTAATGTTTGTTTTCTAAATTTGATTATATACACTACAAATTTTTACTGATTAAGAATTGATATATGAACATCACTTTGGTTAGTCTTGATTTTGCATTAAAAGAGTATTTGATTTGATGGAGGATGACTAACGAGTTTGGTGGTGATTTATTAATATGGATGTATGACATGTAGCCTAAGAATCTTGTAGTGATAATGGCTATTACACCCTATTGAGAATAATTGACTTAGAATTTTTGGAATTTGTGTTGACATTGGTATTATGGGATTTATGTTGACTAATTAGGTATTATTGAAACAGTCGATTGGTGAACTTTGATGTGGATATTGTGAATTATAGTGAAGTAATTAACATGATTTCTTTTGTGATGAAGTATGGCGTCATGGTTAAAAATGGTGGCTAAGAGAAAAAGGAGTCATGTTGCTTCTTCTATAACACCACCTCCTCTAAAGGAAGTTATTAGGTTTATAAACTGGGAAGTTGAATAATGATATAGTAAGAGATCTGATAACAACATGGTAATTGAAAAACCATAAGCATTAACATAGAGAGACCCTTCATGGTTCAAAACAAAGTATTTATTCAGTTATGACTTTTTTTTTGTGTTTTTTTAGTTTTCTTTATTGATTTTGTGTTTAAAAACTCTTTAGTTTGATATCATCAGTTATGTATAATTCTAAGTTAAAATTGGTTGCTAAAGGTTAAGTTTATAATATGGTTAACTGATTTTAATGTGAACTTGACATTGTGAATGCTAGGAAGACAATTATGATAAGTGATAATATTTTGATTTGACCTAAGTGATCCTACAAGAACTAGGCCTTCATATACAATTCTTTGTTTCAAATATGGATATTTTCTTTCAATTTTGAATTTCTAAAACTTACATTTCATCTTTTCAAGATTACATGTAAGATATGTACAAGTAAATAACAAAGGCACTTAGCCTTTTACTTTATTAACCATTCCTAAAAAATCTTATGCCCAAAATAAAAATAAGTAATCACACCTTAATTTATGATTAGTAGAGTTTGTGATTTATTATGGTTCTTAGGTATGGATGCAAAGAAATAAGTGTGGTGATGTCTATAAAAAATACAATGTAAAACGGTTATACTAACCACTGTCATAACCGTTTGATTATTTATTCGTATGTCAAGCTTTTTATGTAACAATTCCTTGAACTTTGTTTCTTCCATCTTCGTTAACATTTCCTTTCCATTTCATACAGTAACGTTTTATATAACAATTCCTTGAACTTGTCTTACACTTGTTTTAGTTTTGGCTGATTTTAATTTCTTGCGTTGAAATTAGTCATTCAATAGCTTATCAATTACTTACATTAGATGTTTCTTACGTGGAAAGAGTGAAACAATGACATTCATAAACAAACATATGCAAAATCAGAATTTCAATCACCAGACCTCATAACATACCATCTTTTGTGATCCTGCCTTGAGTGTAACATCCCATTACTTGTGGAAGGATTAGAATAGTAAATGCGAGTGATTAATGAGAGTTAGAGATGCATTTCCATGTTCATGCAAAAAAAAAA
>JANIJH010000002.1:48257560-48269995 GCA_024520975.1 Erythroxylum areolatum
CTTAGAGTCAGAATATGTTAGTGGGAAATCAAGAATGATTGTACATCTATGATATTGATTTGAGTGTGAAAATACATAGTATGATGCAATAATGAGAAATTGAAATGTAAGACAATGATAGTGGTAGATGAAAAAGTTGTCAAGGTTCAGTTGGTTTACCTAGGTGAACGCACACCTAATATTGGGATGCTACACATGTGACTAGTATGATTGTCAGTTTTTATCTTTAAATATGGTTGATGAATATTGCTTTGAAATCTAATGTCGAATTGAATGTAGGTGATTCATATGGGACCTAGTCTACCCAAGAAGAAGAATAAGGTTGTACTAAGCATCTTAGTATCAACACAACAGCAGTTGCGGTACTGTCAGTTTCTTGGAAGTGTAGCCAATGAGCCATCTACTCGTACACAGCTAGAAGATCACACACTTGCACTTTGTGACCCTACTCCAACACCAAGAGATGTCACATCTATGCCTATTACTCATCCCAGAGATAAGTATGAACAACTTTTGAATATACGACACAATTTTAGTTCTCCATCAACTTCTCAAGAGATGGCTCCAGCTTCTAATTATCAGACACTAGTAAATCAAACTATTCTTCCCACTGTGGGCTCTTCTTCTGTAAGCATTGCAGATATGATCTTTCACATCACGTAGGTGAAATTTATTAAGTTTAATTATTTTATTTATCTAACCAATTAAGAGTATGTTATATGCTAATTATAAATTATTCCTTTGCTAATTTAGGATCCATGAGTGATCCAAAGAAAACAAGGGGTGTCATAAAAGGACACGGATTGGCAAAGATTAATAAGGCGATAGGTAAAAGGTTGGAGATAGAGTTCTCCCCTGCTGAAGGACGACCAACCAACTCCGTACAGTTTGTCAAATTATCGAGTGAGATTAGTATGGTATCCTGAACTTACTTACCTGTAAGAACAAAATGGAAAAAAAATTACTAATGAGGAGTTAGACATTGCATTTGATAAGTTAGATGTAAGTATTATAAAACTGTCTAATTTGTACGTGTTTTCCATATGCCTAAAGCTTTGATCAATAATTTATAATTTTCTGCAGCAAAAGATGGAAGTCATGGGAATGAGGACTGACAATGAATTATATGCTGCTGCGAAGAAGTTTCTTGCTTTAAGGTCTAAATATCAAAGATTTCATTTAAAAATGCATTTTACCAAGCATGGAAAGGATGTTAAGCCGCATAATGTCACAATGGCAGAGTGGATGGATTTATGCGAATATTGGGAGCAATCAGCTACAAAGGTTAGTTTATTATCACAAAAAACTTAATTTCACAACTTTTTTTACAGCTGATTATATTTTAATATTTATGAATTATGATTTATAGATGTTATAATAGATTTTTTTACATGTACGATTAGGAAAAAAAGTCAAAAAGCTAAATTGGTTAGGAGTCAGGTCAAATGTCAACCAAACTCCAGCTCCAAGGCCTTTATAGTGATACGAGATGAGATTGTGAGTTATTATCTTTTTAATTTTATTTTTCTTTGATTGACATTTCAAAATTTATAATAAATATTACTAGTAATATATTTCTATACAACAGAGTGACAAAGATGGACAAGAGTGTGACCGGATGAAGCTATAGTATCACACTCATTATATTGAAAGTAAAGGTCAATGGACAACTACCGAATGCAAAGAAAAATAGGTGAGTACATAGTTCATTTACAAATATTTCTTTAATGAGACCGTGTATGTAATTAATTCTTTAATTCTTACTTTTTCAAGAATTAATGTATCATGAATTGACACATTCAATAGAACAAGGTCATCCAATGACAGTAGATGAAGTGTGCGACAAAGTCTTAGGCATTAGATCAGATTATGCTCTTGATATAGAAATTGGACCTCAACCACAAGGGAAGACTTCAGTCAGAAAGAGACTTCGAGACGAATTAGAGGAGTCGAGGAAGGTTAATTAGGGGTTACAGTCTCAAGTCGATGAATTGACTAAAAAAGTTGAAGAAATGTAGGATCGATTAACTATCGAAATCGAATAACAAAAAAAGGTCTTGAAATTTTTATGTGCTACACGTAATATTCGTTTAGATTAGATATGTACTCATATTGATATATTAAACACTTATGATGTATTGTTTATATTAATTACTGTATTATGACATGTTTGAGAATTTTAATTAAATAATAAATTGTTTGCAAGTATTAAATTCTTGTTATACATGAATAATTATTAAAATTAATGATATACTCAAAAAATTGAAGAATTATTAAATAAACAAATTTCATAAATAATATTGAATAGTTATTAAATAAATAAGATTTAAAAATTTGATATTTAAAAAATAATTATTAAATTAGAATAATAATTAAATTAGAATTATTTTCAAAATATTGAAACAAAATAAAATAAAAATAATTATTAAAATTGGAAATTATTTTCAGATTTAATGAAAAAAGAAAATTTTAATCATTAAAATTGAATAATTATTAAATTAAATTTATTTTCGGATAAATGAAAAAAAGAAAATATTAATATTAATATTGAATAATTATTAAATTAAAAATATTTTCAGATAAATAAAAAAATAATTATTAAAATTGAAAAATTATTAAAATAAATTTATTTTTGAAAATTTACAAAAAAATAAAACGTCGCAGATTACTTGCTGGTTTCTGCGATATTTTTAAAAAATGTCATGGAAACTTCTACAATCTGCGACGTTTGGATTGTAGGACCTTTTGGTAACGTTTTCTGAAACGTCGCAGAATTTCTGGATTTTCCGTGACGTTTTATGGAAAACGTCAAGGAAACCTTTTGCTTACACCACCTTCCGCGACGTTTTTTGTGACATTTTTTAAAACATCGCAAATGGTATTCTGCGACATTTCTGGACCTTTTGCGATGTTTTTAAAATGTCGCAAAAGGGGTTGTTTTCTTGTAGTGTAAATATCTACCTATCCACTCTTAGATGAAGTTATATCCCACTTCTATAAATAGGGGAGCATGAGAACGGTTCAACATAGAACAACAATTGAAAGATCCATTTCAAGAAAGTGAGAGAGAGTTACCTTAAGTGAAGAAGTTTGAGAACCTATTATTTCTCAAACTTGTAAAAAATGAAGTTCCACTAACTTGGAAAGAATTTCATTATAAACCATCCTATTTAGGTGAGATTGAGATAAACACTTGCTCAAGAAAATCATGCGATCCTACTTCTATAGTAGAAGAATAAATTTGGACCTTAGGTGCATGGTTTTTCCTTTTCACATTGAGATGATTTTCCATGTTAAAATTATGGTTGTTATTTATTTTTCACTTACTCTCTTAATTTCTTATTACCTATCCTAAATACTTAAAGTGGGATATTTTATTGGTATTTCCTAACACCTCAAGACCTAACTCCTATTAAAGAGCAGACAATTAACATTTATCTATCCTTTGTAGGTTGTTTTCATTAAATTATTTGTTATCACCATTATGTTTTGATGAAGGAAGTGTTTTTGGTATTATTTTTCACTTGGGTATTATGTAGTTGTGGTTAGATGAATGGAAAATCTAAGTATTTTTCGTGTTTTCTTTTCTCCTAGTAAAGTGTGGCTAATAAAGTGAACTTAATTAAGGTTTTTGATGTATAAGAAGAAGTAGCTTTTTCTTACATTTTTAGTAATGATCTTTTAATGCACATATATATATAAATTTTTTTCCATTTTCCTTTTAATTAAGATGATATTAGATTGGATGAGGCTATTTTAAATCTCAACTAAAGTGGGTATTGGAGAGATGGTGATTGTGTTTCATAAAATTTCTTTTATGAATTTATTGTATGTTCTATGGGTTTTACTTCCCATTGACTACTTTTGTATCAACATGGAAGAAGTAAAAAAGAATATATATGCATTTCATACCACCATGCATATTGGATTTCACCAATATTATAGAAATTTAAGGATAAGTTACAATGTTTAAGCATATCGTTTATTGTCTAAATTTCAATAGCTTAGTTATCTTCAATTTGTCTTGAATTATTTAGTTTTGTCTGAAGTCCTTTAGGTCTTGCCAAACTCATATATAGATGTTATGAGCAAGATTTATGAAGGAGTACACTTTTCTTTTTATCATTTTTCCTTTGAAATTATGTATCTATGTAAAGATACACTTTATTGTGTCATTCCCTCATTTTTGGATATGTTTTAGGAGATAAGTATTTCAATGGAAAGATAATCCCTTATGCATATCCTACTTATTAACTAAAGCAGTGTAAGAGTTGGGAGTATGACATTATAAGGTATGAAAGATGAAGAGATGGACCTACACTTTAATATTAAAAAAGGTAAGAAAAGTTACAAAAGACCTTAATCTTCCTAAGCTAATGGAATGTAAGTGTGCTATGCGTACTTTTCTTCTTGTCATTGATTTTGGAACTTAGTCTTAATTTATTATTATTATTTTGGAGACAGTATATGCTCCACTAGTCCATTTTATCCATTTCTTAGCTTTCTTTTATAGCGTATATTTTGCTCTTGTAATTAACTATCTTGCGTAGTTACATTAATCTGATAAAATGTTACAAAGATCTAGGGATGCATTTCAACAAATTTTCTTAATTGTGATGATAATTAAAATGGAAGTTGTAAGATTTAAGAAAGTGCTCACTATAGAGAATCTTGTAGAATTCTCTCATTAAACTACTGTCCCAGCAGTAGTATAATCATCATACAGTGATATGGTATGAGATACTTTAAACGATTAACTTAGCATAAATGGGAGATTGTTAATTTATGCCCTACAACCAATTGTTTGGTTGTTGTTAGTGACAAACTATTAAAGGCATTCTTTATCTTGTATATTTTTATATGTATATGATAAAGTCCATAGGATAATTATACATTGTAAATGAAACTATAATGAGATTATAATTATAAGATTTATATTACATTTATGTATTATCCCTAAATTGTTCCTAATCATTGTTCTATTAAGATTGGACATTAGTAAAATGTAAAATGACTAGCACACAATATGTTTTTCCTTATAAAGGAAGTTGTAGATCTCATAAATTAAAATATGTAGACACTTAAACAAGTATGTAGGTGCTTGTTAGAGAACAAGTTCACTAAACAAACCCAACATGAGAAATCTATTTGGAGCATTACTTGTATGTTTATGGAATTCTCATTGTGATGATTGTATAAGTTATTCTTTAACTTAAGGCCTCCAAAGTTATCTTGTATAGGGATTACTATGTTCTGATACTACTTATGACCTATTTAATCATGGGTCATTCAATCAGTAGCCATTGGATATAACATGAACTATACAGTGGTAGTTGTGTGATCAAGATAGGATTCATCACTCTAAAGTAATTAGGAAAAATATTTGTTGTTCTCAATTAATATTAATTTGGGAATTATTTGGCCAAAGTAGAATGACATTTTGTAAATAGTTTACAAATATTATTAATTGAATTAATAGCTAATAGTAGAGAACTAATATGATTGGACTCAAAATAGAATAGATATTATTTCCATGTTGTATGTCTAATTGAAACTTCGTATGATGAAGGAATTGAATTATATAGAAAAATCATCCATAGAAAGGTTTGTCAATGGGTGATCATAATGATTTTCTAGACACCAATCTTGATTTATAATTATAAATTGTTTAGTTGGAGAATTAAAGATAAATTAAAAAGAATTTTAATTTATCTAATTCTAGTTATGAATTAGAACTATAATTATAATCATTATCAACATATTAAGGAACCTAATGGGTCTCACATAAAGAATGCGTTGAAGAGAGCAAAGAATTTTTAGTCAATTTAGACTTGATTGTAAAGTTTGAGAAACTTTATAATTAAATATGAGATATTTAATAAATAAAAACCAATATAAGATTTTGATTCTTATTTGGTCATAATTGACATTTAATTAGAATCATTTGTAATGTTAATTAAATTTTCATTGAAATTAAATCATTAAGATGTTCAAGGTTTGTTATAAATAGGCTTTAGCTCTAATAGAGTGTACTTCTTATTTAACCCTTTCTATAAGAGTTACAAAATTCTCTCTACCTGTTATACAGATACTGTTAAAGGCTGGACACTTGTGAATTATATTGGTTGAGGTAAACCGATTTTGGA
Organism: Erythroxylum areolatum; assembly: GCA_024520975.1. Classification (NCBI taxonomy): domain Eukaryota; kingdom Viridiplantae; phylum Streptophyta; class Magnoliopsida; order Malpighiales; family Erythroxylaceae; genus Erythroxylum; species Erythroxylum areolatum. Next base: position 48,263,707 of record JANIJH010000002.1, read on the forward strand.
AATGATTCGAGGGATACGATAACACAAAGATCAAGCTTCAAAATAAGGTACGAATTATTATTTATATTTTATTATGATTCATATGTTAATCATTTTATAGAATTAGAGTGATTTTTAGTTTTTGGGAAATTAAAATACGAAAAAAGCTTCATAATTATTCTGCTACTAGGATTGAATCCCATGCTGATCTCCAACAAAAACTACATCATCAGTGATAGCTTGTATTTGAAGGATGTGTTCATAATCTGGCTCAACTATGGGCAAAGGTAAGAAGGACACCTGCTAAGGGCCTACTCTTGACCTGCCCGTATTTTACTTTATTTTGTTCTTTATTAAGGCCCACTCTTGACATTTTTAAAGAACAAAAAGAGATAAAATATGGGCTCTTTTTTAACTTTACCCAAAGCCTATAAAACTTTAGGAACGACCTGCTCATAGTTAGGTTTAACCGTAAATGTTGAAAATTTATGCCATATTTGGCGAATGAAATCTTGAATGCATAAGAACTTTTCAAAGAACATTTGAAAGACCCTTAAGAAAAGAAAGAAATACATCAGGTTTTTTGTGCTTTTCATTGTCAGGATGATACTTACGATTTTCCTTTCATCCTTGTTTTTTGGACAAACAAGAATAGTAGCCATGCCTTTCTGCAGTCACTCTCGTCAAGCAATATAATACTACATTACTACGACAATTATAAATATAAATTTCCATCTATCCCAGGTGTCTGGACACACAAGCAAATCAGTCATGCCTTTCTGCATTCACTTTCGTCAAGTGAATGTAATACAAGACTACTAGAATTAGTGTTGTTACAAATCCGGCAAGGATGACTTCTCCACCGGCGACGGACCTGTCAGGATGATGCGTTGCAATCCGTCTAATATGGTGGACTACATCCACTATCCCACCTGCAGAAGGAGCTGGACTTGCAAGAGGTGGCTGTGTTAATCCAAACATCAAGAAGTCTGCAAGTACAATACAAAAAGAAAATTGAGCTAAAAAACTGGATTGTTATTGCTGATGCTTGAATGTACGATGCAACTTTTAGTACGTAGTGAAAGATTGGTTGCCATTTGTTCTTCATCAGCGATGCTATATAAGGAGAATTATTAGGTGAACTATGGTTTGAAAAGCTTGGAAGACAGGCTCCACACTTCCACTTGTTGAACTGGGGAAGTCTTTTTCAGGGTAGAAAAGTTGATTCTGATTTCTTAGTTGTCTAACCTGGATCCTTTGGACACATCTGCTCTGTGTGTGTGTGTGCGCGATGCAACTTTCAGTACGTAGCCAAAGATTGGTTGCCATTTATTCTTCATTGGCAATGCTATAAAAGGAGAATTATTAGGTGGACTAGGTTTGAAAAGCTTGGAAGACAGGTTCCACACTTCCACTTGTTGAACTGGGGAAGTCTTATTCAGGGTAGAAAATTTGATTCTGATTTCTTGGTTGTCTAACCTGGATCCTTTGGACATGTCTGCTCTCTCTCTCTCTCGTTTTTTTTTTTTTTTACTCTACAATAATCTTTGAGTCCTGCCAGAATGTCTCGCAGAAAATGACAATAAATGACTTCTGTCTTCTATGAAGTAAGGATTAAGAAATTCGATCCTTAGTCATGGTGACTTTGACTCGGCACTTCAGTTTTGGACAGGTTCTGCACTGTGAACAGGCGTGGTGCGTAGTTATATTTTCCATCGCCACACCCGCGTTTCCCCCGCTATACATCTGGGACCCGGCTCATTTCGACCATAAGTTTCATGCTCTAACAACTAAGCGATTGCCTGAAACCTTGAGTTGACCATTTATGTCCTCTCTGGGTGGGTTATTTCTTCTGTGGGACATTAATTAGAACGCTTCCTAACCTTTTAATGCCAAAAAAGTTTTTTGTCAAGAATAGATAGCTTGAAAACGCCTAAAATAAAATTGCAATAAGAGATGGAAATCAACAAAAAAAGAGTGAGAAAGTGCATAAAATGTAGAGAATGAAAGAAGCAACAATATGTTTTGAGAATAAAACACGTTCTCTATTGTCTTTCAGGTATTTTCACCACCTATCTTCCCCTTATTGGTTTGTTTTGTCATCACGTGGATTAAAATCGATAACCATTCGATTTAGCTTATCTAACAATCCAGATTTGTGTATATTTATGTTTTTACAAAAAAAAAATATGTGATTTGTTGATAGCTTAATTCCACGAGGTAGGATCCCATTAGTCATGATCACCACACCACAGGAATTGAGGCAATTGATTTGTGATAAGCGTGGTATCATCTGAAACATACACTCAAAACAAATCAAATGCCCTTAAACTTTAAATTATTTTGCCGTACAATGAGAAGATCAACTGTTGATCTCAGACTCAATTTAATCCTAATTGTTGGTTTTGAATTTAAATCCTAGATGCTAATCAAAAGTAAACAATTGAGATTGCTTCAAGTCACTTAAAAATAAGGAGACATCATGTATGAGCTGGTATAGCTGATGAATTTTCCCTAAAAGCATTTTATGAATCTTTAAGTGTTATTTTTATGAAAATTAATGTTCTATTCATTTTTTGACTTCAATTTTATTGTCCCTAGAAAGAATCTTAGCCATTTATTTTAAGGTTTATATTTCTAGTCCTTTCCTAGAAATACTTAAACTGCATTCTTTCTTTAAATCTAAAATTTCTCTACCTTCTTTCTTGACTACAACCTTAACTATGAAACATAACTATTGGTGTTCGACAAATTTCCTAGAATCACCAACTTCTACCATATGTTTGCTAGATTTTAATTCAACTTTCATCAAAATATGAAAATTGCAAACCAAAAACCCCATTTATTTTTAGAATTCGTTGAGCCACTTTCTCGTTCTCTAAAATATTTTTTTGAATCTAATCTCTCTTATTTTCTATTAGAGTTGAATGTGTTCAACTCTAGAAGAACTTTTTTTTGGTGAAACTCAAAACAATTAGGCAACACATCCTTTATGGAGTTTACTTTATTATTCTTTTCTTTTTTTTTACTTTAACTTGTCTAAATTTGATTTTGTTTTTCTATTTTTCAATGAAGTCTAAAGAACTAATACAAAAATCAATTAGGGTCGCTCTATTAAGGTTTTGGAAATTGATGTGTATAAAATATTTTCTTAATTGTTTTGCTTAATTTTCTTGTCAACTTACTATTTTTACTTATTTTTATATGTTTTCAAGTAATTATGCATATGTGACCTTAGTATGAGATTTATCAAGAATTGAAGGCTATTTCAAGCGAAAAAATAAAGATAATCATAATTATGAGAGGATCCTAATCTTACCCATGGTCATGCATCACTTTGTATCCCATATATATCAAATAAAAGAGGAGACATGACCTAAAAGATGACATGGATAGAGATCACTAATGAGTGTTACATATATTATGTCCTTAACACGATTTTAAGTGCACTTTGCTTATTTTTGGATAATTTCTACTAGATTGATACCCAATTTAACTTATATTTTATTTTCATGTCATGTTAGAGCTCCATAATGAATAAGAAATCAATTAAGGTAAGTTTTAGTTAAAGTGGAGTGATATGGTATAAGTTAGACCAATACGAAATCTGTGCATGATGAATATGAACTTGTGTTACACAACACGGATCTGTTGGTTAAAAAGTGTTTAAAATATAGGGCTGATAAGGATTCATGTTGCAAACCAATGTTGGTGGTTATTTGTTTTCGTATAGTTCTTAGAGCTATTAAGAAATATAAAACTAATACAAATCTGTGATGGCTGAGAAACTTCAAAATTTTTTAAAGGTTTCATGAGAATAAAAGGCAACTTTTGGGAGGAGATGACTACCCATCATTAAGGACATAAATTAAACTATCTTGAGAAGAAAAAAGCAACTTTAGAGAGAAAGGAAAGTATTTCCATAAAGACTTAAGAGAAAACTTCAAGGTTTAAGTTCCATGAGAATGAGTTCTTCTGTTTTATGTTCTTTCTTGGTTGTTGTTGGTTTTCTTTATCTTACTATAAACCAAAATGGGTTAGATCTAAATAGTACGAATCCTAGAACTATATGTATAGTTTGGTTATATGGTTTAAAGAAAGACTCAAGATTTACTACATATTATTTAGTAGTATTTATTATGATTAATTTAAATATGTTAATGTTTCAATTCAATTTCATAATTCATATATAGGGATTAAGAAATCATATCTATAAATAGATCATGGTATGAATAATAAGATTTGTATGGAATCCTGTAGCTAATACTAGATAAATCTTTTGATTCAGATTTATAAAATAAGTTATTGCACTCTTTAAGGTTTTGATTATAAAGATGTTTCAATCAATAACTTAAGGATATGAGTTGTATTACTTGAGAAATAATATAGTTGTAACTTTAGAATTTCTACCAGTCTAGTAAACTATGGTAACAATTGAATGTAGATAATTTTAAGTATAGAAAGTTTCTAAGAGGATTCTACATCTAGATCTTGATTATCATTTGCTTACTTCCTTCTTCTTTGTTACTTTAGTTTTTTATTTTAAATTAGTAATTTTAGTTTAGTTAATCATTCATTTTAATTCAAACATTTGCATTTTATATTAGATAACAAAAAGACAATTATTATTAGACTTATAGTGTTGGATCTCGAACTTTTCTTGAAAATTTGAAATTTATAAAATGAAATTAAATGAGGAAATATGGTAAGATTCTTTGTAATGAATAAAAAGTAAAAATGAATTTATGAGCTTTTGACGAAATGAAAGTCATTTGAGTTTCGTTGTGTTTTGCATATGTTTGATTAAAAGATGAGGTATTGTGTATTGTGTTTGGATGTGGGAATTGGAGGATGGATGATTGAAGTGTTTGTGTAGGTGCTGTAAATTGTGTGGATGTTTGAAGATTTGGCTAGTGTAAATTTAGGGGAGATGCTGTCAAAATTTTTATTATGGGAAAAAACTTTGACTGAGTTTTTAACTCTCTTAGAGTTTGAATTGGATTGGAAGATCTTCTTGAATATTGTATTTCATGTTTAGAGCTTTCCATTGGTATATAATATGTCATTTTTGGGCTTAGGAGTAAGAAGTTATAAGGTTTGGAAAAAGACAGTTACTGTTTGAAATGTCATTTTATAGGCAGTAGCTTTGAAAGAGGTTTTACCTCCTTTAGAGACTCAATTGATTTTTGCATCCTTTATGAAAGTTATAGAGAAAGTTTATAGTTTTTCAATGATGTAGCATATGTTATTTTTGGTTGTGAAAAATGGAAGATATGAATTTTGGAAGGTTTGGATGTGGTATAGGATGACAAAATCTGGCAGAAATTTTGACTGAAAAATTGACCTAGTTAGAGGTTGAAATTGCTTTTAAGTTCTTCATGACAATTTTAGATTATATTTTGATCATTGATGTAAAGTATGGAAATTTTGGAAAATGAAATAGGAAGTTATGATTTTTACAAGTTGCTGTTACTGTTTGGGAAGAGTATTAGTGGACAGGAACTTTAAAGTGGTTTTTGATTCCCTTAAAGGCCAAATTGATTTTTCTGTCCTTCATGAAAGTTGTAGGTTGCTTTTTGATCTTTGCATTGATATAAAATATGACATGTTTAGACCTTGGAGTTGAAAGATAAAAATTTTTGAAGTTGAGTTATTATTTAGGGAGACATTAAATGAGATAGAAACTTTAATTGGAAATTTGAGTACTTTACAGATGGAATTGGTTTTTGGGTTCTTCATGGAAGTTGTAGAGCTTCCTTTGAACTTTCTTTTGATACCAAATTTGTCAAATTTGGAGTTCAGAATCAAGAGCTATGAATTTTGGAAATTTTAGTTATATATATATAGTTATGAAAAAAATTTTGAAATTTCTACTCGCACGTGCGATCACGATTTTTGTCGCATCTCGTGACGTCAACGCGTCACCGTCGCGAGCTGGACCAGCCCGATCCAGGGGCGGCCCGACCCGGCCCGACCCGGCCCGACCCGGTCTGACCCGACCCTCCTTCATTCTTTTGCTTATATCTTTTCCGTCCGACATCCGATTGACTTAGTTTTCCAAGCGTTAGATTTCTAAGACATCCCTCTACCTCTTCATGAAAAATTTGAAGAATTTTGAGATTAAATTGAGGATGATTGATTTAACCAAAGTGAGTTAGGAAATTTTCTGAACATGGTTCAGTCTTTTGAGAAATTCCTGATCTGTGGAGATCCGATTGAATTGATTCTTATTTCAAAATAAAATAGAGACATGGGGCTACAAGTCATATGAAGGAATTGAATTTCAATTTAGCCCCTAAGACTTTCAATT
>JANIJH010000002.1:48285632-48314936 GCA_024520975.1 Erythroxylum areolatum
AGTTCTGTAACTAACTCGAACTGACTCCTTCGTCTTCTTTTCGAATTCCGCAACTGTTTTTCTTCATCTGTATTTTTTATCGTCTGTGTCTCTGTGTCTGTATTTGCGTCTGCTTTACTATACGCATCTGCATCTGCTTTTCTTATCGTCTGCGTCTGTGTCTGTCTGACTTCGTTTGTATGACTTACTTCGTCTGTCTGTCTGACTTAGTCTGTATGACTTACTTCGTCTGTATTGCTTTTCTTTTTATTGATTCTCTTTGTTATACATCAAAATCATATATAAGTAAAGTCATTTGGACTTAACACCATCCCCCTTAGGACCCAGCCCTCTTTGGGGTTCTAGCCTAGCTGGCACAATGGTTTGGGTACCGGCTCTTAAACCACTTCTAACAGCCCAGATCACCCGGTTACATATATTGTCCGCTTTGGGCCTTGGCCCAGCCAAGCCCTCACGGTTTTGCTCCTTCTGCACACTCGCTCGGGAGAGCACATTTGTAAGGGAGAGGTATCTGTACCCTTATAAGGCGTACTTCATTGCCCACTCCAAGTGATGTGGGATCTCACAGGGTATGATTTTCTATTGATAAAACAAATGAATCATCCTTTTAAGTATTTATATTATGAATTGTTAATGTGTTAACCTAACATCCTTTGCCTTTGATGCCCTTACCTTCAGTTGTGTTATAGCTAGTGGTGGTTATGCCTCTCCTCTATCCAGATCCTCTACCTTTACTCTCAGACCATCTCTTCCAAATTCACCACCCTTGATACTAACTAAAACATAAGCTCCCTTGGCCTCTATATTATTGATATATGTAATATATACGTCAATTAGTATTTTTATGTTTTTTAATCTAAATTATCTTGATTTTATTAATTTTTTGTTATCCTTTATGTAATAGTGGTTTACTTAAGGATATTATTAGTCAAGGATTACAGGGTTTTACAAGGGAAAATTAAAAAAAAAACTCATCATTGACTTAACACAGTCTAACAAATAACTCGTTCATCTCCTCTCTTTTCTCTATCTTCCTTTCTTTATCTTTATCCCTTTACTTATGTCTTTCTACCTGTCTATCTTGCTCTCTCTATCTCATTTGTATGCTAGTATTTATTTAAATGTTATGCAACTGGTCTAGATTGGGAATGCCAAATATGTCTTCTAGGTGAGACAATTACTTTAGTAGAGTGAGGCAACTTATTTTGAACACAAAAATCTAAAAGTTATGCAATTGGTCTAGTTAGATAAGGCAATCATACCTTCAAGATGAAATAACTATCTTATTGGAGTGAATAATTTCACCTATAACATATAGGCCAAAGAGTGATAAAATTAGTCTAACTATATGATGTTATTTTGACTTTGATGTAAGGCAACTTCCCTTGCCAAATAAGACAACTTATTTAAAGAAAACATGATAGATGGATATTTGGCTATATTTTGCCACTTATATTTAGTGTATTTTGCTTGATATTTTATACTTTTATCATATATTTGGTATTTAATTTTTTCCAAGTGTTTATATAGATGATAATTGCCTTTATGGATTTAAGAATTCGAATGAAAACACAACGTCAAATGCAAAATTGATAAATATGAAGGAATGCACGATTATGTATCTGCCTGTGCACTTCTTCAAGGTCGTGCACGTTTCAATATCCAAAGAATTTTGATTATGCACGTCATGCAAGAGACCGTGTTTCTCCCTAGAACCCTAAATTCTTTATAACGAGACGTTTTAGGAGGTAAAAGAGGAGGCAGTCGATAGGAGTTGAAGAGCAGACTCTTGGAGGTGATTTCAAATGTGAAGTTCATCTAGAAGGAACAATTTAGGTCCATAGAAGTAGAAAAGATGAAGAAATCAATGATAAATCCATCAGAATACAAGATCATACCTTTAAATTGTAATAATAATTGATAGAGGACAATCAGGAAGATTAAAGTTATGATGAACCTATTATTTTCTATTTTGTTTTTCTTTCAATAAATGTTTGATTATATGTACCTAAATGTTAAGTAAGTATTTAGGTTAGATGAACCCTATTTCTATACCATAACATGTTTTGATTTTTGTATTATTGCAATTGATTGATTGATTTATTGTGATCCAATTACTTGTTTTATTTATGTTCTAGTGTTGATAAATATTAGACCATAATCTGATTTCATATATTAATGATTGAGAAAGCCCAGATTTGAATAAATCTATTATAATTGGAAAGAGTTGATTGCAACCCTAAAGATAGGATGACATAAATCTTCTAGATTAGAGTCAAACCTAATATAGGATTCATAAAACGATAATGTAATCCTATAAGATTTAACTTGAGAAATTTAGTTAGAAACCTTATGATTAGTTGTTAGGAGATTCAAGGTCAGCTACTAGCATACCATAGGAGTCTCCACAGACCAATTAATTATCAACACAATTGCATGACAAAAGATCAATCGATAAAGGTTTAGGTGGATTCGAAGGCTATATACTATTTAATTGATTTCTGTAATTAATTCAGTTATTCATTAACTCTTTGCTTAAATTATGCTACTTGTTTATTTTATATGCTTAACTTTAGTTTCTTTAATCCAACCATAATCAATCCTTAGGCTAGATAATAGGGGAAGCATAAATACTAGTATTCATCATTTTCGTGGGATCAACTTGTACTTGTCGATACTAGCTACAACTATATTGTGCATTTTCGATTATTATAATATTGATTAACTTACAAAATAGGTAAATTAAGTTTTTTAAATCGCTGCTAGAGACTTTGATATTAGGAAAAACCTAAATGCTATTACTCTAGCCATTTTCATTTTATTTTTTATCTTTTTTATTTTATTTTATTTTTGTATTTATTTTGTTTATTTTCTTTTATTTTATAATATCTTGTTGTATTTGTGGCTTATTAATTTAATTTTCTTTTGAATTTCTCTATTTGATCTTGAGTTGTAGTTTATTGTAAGAATTACGATTCATTGTCGTAGCCACAGCTCGCAATGGAAAGATGAAGTGGATAGTATTTTATAGGAGCCAGAATATGTCTTTGCAAACTATGACATCACTATATGGGAGAGTCAAGTGTTCTCACATATTTTCGAAAGCTCAACTGATATCTAGGCTGTGTAGTGACACTGGTGGGACTTATCATTACAACCATTAATGTCGAGCACCTACTTATACATGGGAGCAATCAAGAATGTACAATCTACCTCAAGGTGCACTATATGAGAATAACTACAATCTAGAGTGGAGCAATTCTTATACTTACGGATGGCAAGATTATGCTCTAGCTAGATATTTATGGTAGCAAACATCTCCAGTTAAGAGCCAACTATGGAAGATAAATTAATGGAAACCCTTGTTGAAATGAAAGCTGATGATGCACATTTAACAGTAAAGAAAAGACAAAGGTGGGTTTCATGAATGGAGGGATATTTCAAAAAGAGCTTCTGGAAGAAAAAGAAAATTTTACAGATCGATTAATGGAATGCCTTGTTAGGAGAGTAGCTAGTCGATGTGAATTCGATAAGAGATTACCTTCAGTTGCATATGATGTATATAATCTAAGCTTCCAACCATTTCAGAGTGAAGAAGAGACAGTTGATTTATTGAATAAACATACATTTCAAGAAGGTGAGGAGATAATTACCACGCTGAAGGATATGACGATTGAGTCTATTCAAGAGTCTAACATGAGGCATCAAGAAATAGAGGCTTGTGTATAGAATATGGTCAATCAAAGTAATCAACTAGCGAGGAGTTTGCCTAGCCTTAATGAAATAGATCTTAACGAATTTAGAATGGCAGTCACAGAGCTTTGGAAGAAGAAGAAGTCTCCATCCAGGAAGGAAAAGTAGAGGAGTGACATAAGGTAATTGAATAAGATGAGTCAGAAACCTCTATACAGGAAGAAGAAGGAGAGTGGATAGAGGTGGATGAGGAAGAATTGGTGGAGGAACCAAGTAAGGAAACTACTGATGAGGTGTTAGTAGTGACCATAAGCACAAAGGGTTCTTACTTCATTGAAAACAAACTACTCGAGTCAACTGATGATACATGGAGTTTCCTTATCCCTTATTTTATTAATAATTTTTCATTAAAAAGGGCATTATTACTTGAAATTGGATTTATTAATTTAATAAATTATGTCCTTATTATTATCTTGCAACAGGTGGCTTATTTACAGGCTATGAAATCGCTTTGTGGAGGAATGGAAGCAAGCTACTGATTATTGATCCAAGATGAAGTTGAGCATAAAGGTTACGTTGAACTACTGACTTTAAAGAAGTGCTGCATAGGAGGTAACCTATGAGTTAGTTTTAATTTTATTTCATTTTGGATATTATCTTTTGTTTGCTTTCGTCTTAGTATAGAATTTTATTTCTGTTACATTTCTTTTGTTTCTTTTTATCCTTTTCTTTTATATTTGCCAAGGATTTTAGTTTCATATTGGATGGAACAAAATCAGAGAAATCATCATAGTCAAAAAAATACCACTAAACCTTCTCAATTTTTCATAAATGCTTATATTGTATACATTGGGGACAATGTACAACTTAAGTGTGGGGATGAGTTTAATGAATTCTATTACTTCTTTAAGCTTATTGTAATCCTAATTATAAATTTAATTAACTGATATCTTGAATTGGTTGAATCTGTCTATGGATGCTATATGTCTTTGTTGAATGTTGATTTGAATTGATGTGAAAAAGGATGATGGTTAGAATAAAATTAGTTTTCTAAGTTATATTTTCGTAATCATTTAAATATTCAAGTTGAATAAATTTTCATATTATTTATGCACATATATACCCAATTTTTTGGTGAGTTTTTAAGTATAAAGAGCAAATTTTATGAAAAGTTTAAAGCTCTTTTTATTCTTTCGTGTGTGTGATATCATGTGTAGTATAATGATTCTAAAACTTACTTTTATTATGCATATCATGACCATATTTGCTAAATTAGAAGCATTAATATGATAAAGGCACTTAGAATCAACAACTTATTTTAGCCTATTTCTTTGAAAATGACTACACCTTTAAATTGACCTTTAGGAATAACCAAATTGAGCCTTAGTTTTTTCATTGATTAAACCCAAATTATAAATCTTTAAGTTATTCTTCTTTGAAGACCTGTTTATTGATTTGAACCTTGAAGTTTATTTACGTTATTACTTGTTGAGACTTGAAATTTGTGATAAGTCTGATATTTCTTGAATTGTGGTATTGATTGGAATATTTAAAAAAAAAAGAACAGAAAAGCATAAAAAAGAAAAAAGAAAGGAAAAAAAGAAAAAAAAAAGAAAAAGTTTATGGTACTAATAGAGTTGCATTAAAAGGACCTATATATACTTGTAAACAAGTCTTAAAATATATTGTATAGTAAATTCCCTTTAATTTAACCTTTTTATTAACCCAATCATACCTTACATAAACATTTTTACAACATTATAATTTTTGCTTCTAGTTTGTATATAAATTGTAGAGATATCATTTTATTGCAAGCCTATGATAAGAGTTTTGGTATGCATTAATTGATGGTTTTGATACTTTTCACCCAAAACACTTAAGCGCATTTAGTGAAATCTTGGTGAGAGTGTAAAGATATATGCTTTTGATTTCAATGCGATTGTTAATGTGATTACTACTAATATTGCTTAGAATGTTAATTTTAGGACAACTTAACTCTAATTGTATGTTAGTTTTGATTTAAGAGGATATAATGACGTATAGTATGAATGGATAGATTGAGATTGATGATGGATTGATGTCGTAAATGCTATAATTTTGATTATGGTTTACTTGAGGACAAGCAAAAACTTAAGTGTAGAGATGTTTGATAGATGGATATTTGCCTATATTTTATCACCCATATTTAATGTATTTTGCTTTATATTTTATACTTTTATCGTATATTTGGTACTTAATTCACTCTAAGCGTGTATACAGATGATAATTGCCTTCATGGACTTAAAGGAGAAGAATTCAAATGAAAACAGGGCACAAAACAAAGAATCGACAAATATGAAGGAATGCACAGTTGTGCATCTGTCCATGTACTTCTTTGAGGCTATGTGCTTTTGCAATATTTGGATAATTTTGATTATACACAGTCTAATCCATGGCCGTGCATCTCCCTAAAACCCTAAATTTCATATAAAGAGATGTTTTGGGAGGTAAAAGAGGAGGCAGTTGGTAGGAGTCAACGAGTAGACTCTTGGAGGTGATTCCATATATGGAATTCATCCAAAAGGGACGATTATGGTCCAGAGAAGTGCAAAACACAAAGAAATCATCGATAGATCCATCAGAAAACAAGATCATAACTCTACATCGCAATAATACTCAATAAAATACAATCTAGGAGATTTAGAATTATGAACTCGTTGTTCTCTATCTATTTTTCTTTCAATGTATGCTTGATTTTGTGTTCGATTAAGTGTAATTAAACGTGCAACTGGTATTTAGGTTAGATGAACCTTATTTTGATGCCTTAATATTTGTGATTTTTCTATTAGTATAATTGATTGATTGATTTGTTTCGATCCAATTACTTGTTTTATTTATGTTATAATGTTTTGAAATTTTAGACCATAATCTGATTTCATATATAGCTATTGAGATATCCTAGGTTTGAATAAATCCATGGTAATTGGAAAAAGTTGATTGCAACCCTAGAGATAGGATGACATAAATCTTTTTTATTAGAATTAAACCTAATAGAAAGATTCATAAAACTGTAATACAATCCTATAAGATTAACCTGAGTAATTCAGTTAGAAACCTTATGATTAGTTGTTAGTAGATTCAAGAGTAGGTACTAGTATACCATAGGAGAAAGAGATGGAGAGATAAATAGAGAACGTTAATTTTAACCAATAACCCTAATTTCTAAAATTTTCAAATTGATTCTTCCGTCTACTCCATTCCAACAACTTCTTCGTCTTTTTTTAGCTTGCATGTTTGCAGTTGCACTACTATAAAACACGAACAATCATATCAATATGCAAAATTAGAAGAGAGTAAGCAAAAGCTTTTTCGTATCACCTAATAATTAATCGACTATGTCTAGCCCTTCATATGTGACACTTTTAAGAAAAAGGATAATTAGAATAGGTGGATTTCTTAGAAAAAGGAGAAGAAAACTTATAATTCAAGTTTAAATAGATATGAAAACAATGAGTTGTTATTCAAGCTTCAAGTTACTGTCTTTCAGTCTCTAGAAAAAAGAGGTCAACCTACCTTGATATTTTCTTCATCATCACTCCACACCGTAGAGATCATCATAAGAAAAAGGTCTAAGAAAATTAGAATTTGGTTTCCAATTCCATCGCTTATCAAACAAATTTTGAGATGTACTTACTAAAAATCTCAACTTTTGTGCATCAATGCCTTCAATTTGCATTAATTAATGATTAAAATTTTCAATTATTTCAAGCATCTCAATCTTAAAAATTTTAAATTAGCCAAGTTTTCAGTTCGGTTTTCAATATTTTGATTCAATTTACTTTAATAACTCTTATTGTTAAAAATTGATCAATTAATTAATTGATCAATTGATTTTCATAAATTAATAAGTTCTTATAAATTAAAATGAATAAATTATTTTTATTTAATAATCTTTTTTAATTAAAATTTAAATTATTATATAGATAAAGAATAGTCTCTTTTAATCATATATCAAATTGTTTAATTTTATTCAATTTTTAGCTGATATTATGATAGTCTAATATCTGTTAATTTTTTAAAACTTTAAATTTCTTGAATTGATTTCTATTCTAATTGTTAAAATATTAACCTTAATGATATGCTAATTTGAGACAAGCTTGGATGCATTCAGTCCAATCCTGATAAGGACGAGCAGGCAGTGCGCAAGTGATGGCTTTACTTGTAGAACGCTGAAAGGAGGAAACTTGCTACTTGCGTTACGTCCCACATGCTTAAAGAGATGTCATCGTTAAACTCCACCTCTCAGGCGGCCATCATTGGCGACAATATCTGTCGCACCGAAAGTCTCGTCTACGAGAATTTAGATAATGATTTTTCAATTAATAATGAAAGATTTAAAGAAGGACCCATATACAATGCATGCTCATAAAATGGTCGCTGTATTTCTTAATTAGTATTGATTTAATTGCCAATATGAGCTAGTACACTACGCCTATTGTATTACATTTTGTAGTAGTGGCATGTGAGTTGAAAAAGGAGGGGGAGGTCACAAAAATGAAGTAGATGGAAATCTCAATTTAAAATTTTAGAAATTAGGATTATTTATTAAAATTAGGTTAATTAGGATTGAGTTAGATTATTTTATTAAATTAGAATTATTACTTTTAATTAGTGCTTATTATATATAGTTAAAATAAAATTTAATAAATTAAGGGATTATTTGTTTCTATTTTTTGATTTTCTTTTTTGTTTTCAAATTTAGTAAAAAATATGTTTGTTTGAATTTTTAGTTTCTGATTTTGATTTTAATTTCTTCGGATTTTTAAAAATTATAAAAACTATAAAAAGTGATGTTTTTGTTCATAATTTAATATACTATAATTTAAATATATATTATTTAATTTTTAATTTAATTATGAATAATTTAATTCAACATTATATATTTAATAAATTAAAATTAATTATCAATAAAATTATTAATAATTTAAATTTTATGATTAAATTTTATGTAATTAAATTTTAATTTAATTATTAATAAATATAATTAAATTTAAAATATATAAATATTCAAATAAAATTTGGTTTAATAATTAAAATATATTTCGAATAAACATTAATTTATAAAAATTTTTAATTTTTAAGCCCTACTTAGTTTACTATATATATATATATAAATATCTTTTGAAAAACATTTTAGTTTTGTAGGTGCTATAGCCCTTGCTAGCCCCCTGGATCCATCCCTGGTTTTAACCAAACGATTTACAAACTTTAAATTTGAATACTTCAAAATATTATAATGCAAATATTAAAGTTAAAATCAATGATTTAAAAACTGAACCAAAAATTAAACCGGTAAGATAAGATATTTAATATTTAAAATGTTGAACTGATATTAAATTGTTATAAAATTACCTAAAGATTAAATAAAATTAAAGAATTTGAAATATAATTCAAAGAGGTTTTCTTCACTCGTATAAGAATTTAAAGTTAAATTGAAAAAAGATTATTAAATAAAAGTTAATTAATTTATTTTTTATAAGAACTTATTAATTTATAAAAATCTATCGATTAATTAATAAAATAATCGATTTTAACAATAAGAGTTATTAAAATAAATCAAACATAAATGTTGACTATTTTAAGTTTTTATTATTAAACCCATCGAATTAGTTGAATTTTTTAATCTTCAATTAATAACTTCCACTTTATAACCTAAAAAATATACTAATGTATCTCAGTATAACACTATAATAATAAAACTTATTTATGTTTAAATGAACTTCACCTTCATATTCAGAATATTTTCCAGACGCTCTGCAAAATTCAGCAGAATCTGGAGTATTTTTTGCTTTTATAAATTTTTATAATTTCAACTTTTATAAAATTATCAAATAATTTTTTATTTTATCAACAGTATATTAGCAGCCAACACAAATTCTCTCTCAAAATTATTAGTATGAATGTTTTAAAATATAATAACTCAATAGAATTAAGTTCTCCCCTTAACTATATTTTGTTAGAGATAATATTTGTTATTAAAAATAAAAATAAAAATATATTTAATATTTTTCTCATAGGTTATTTGATACAATTTATCCTAAATTAATTAAAGGAAAAGAAGTACCTTCTTCATACAGTAAGCAGCATAAAATCCTTTCTGTTCATTCATTACCCACCAGGCCCTGACTATACTTGTCCCCGGTACTTCAGCCCTTCTTACGATACAAAATTCATACGGGTTGTATTTCAGTAATCAATTGTAGTTACCGTCAGCTTTTGATTGTAGAATCACCCCATTGATATATCGGAATGTCTTCGATTTCTCGTTTCATACGCCGCGCTTTCTCCACATCTGCCGAACCCGCCACCGTTCTTGAAAGAGGCAGGACTATTGGTGCCAAAACGCTTTGTAAGATCCTCAACAAAGAGCGCAATCTCAAGCGTGCCGTTAAGTTGTTCAAAAATGCCTCCGAAAATGACCGCTTCCGCACCAAAACTGGTATCTACGAATCCACCGTTCGCCGCCTTGCTACTGCCCAGCGCTTTCGATGGATCGAGGAGATTCTTGAGGACCAAAAGAAGTATAGAGACATCTCCAGAGAAGGTTTCAACGCTCGGTTGATTAATCTTTATGGGAAATCTGGGATGGCCGAGAGTGCTCAGAAAGTGTTCGATGAAATGCCCGGGCGAAACTGCAAGAGAACCGTTTTGTCTTTCAATGCGCTTTTGGCTGCTTATGCTAGTTCAAAGAAGTTTGATAAGGTTGACGGGTTGTTCAGGGAGTTGCCGGAGAAGTTGAATGTTGAACCGGATTTGGTTTCTTATAATACGGTTATTAAGGCATTTTGTGATATGGGTTCGTTGGATTCGGGGCTCTTGTTACTTAATGAGATGGAGAAGAAAGGCGTCGAGCCCGATTTGTATACTTTTAATTTTCTTTTAAAAGGTTTTTATGGAAATGGTCAGTTTGAGAATGGGGAAAGTGTTTGGGCCCGGATGCTGGGGAAGAATCTTCTTCCTGATATAAGGAGTTATAATGCAAAATTGGATGGATTGGCATTGGAGAAGAGAACGAAAGATGCCGTTGAATTGCTTGAGCAAATGAAGAGGAAGGGTATAAAACCTGATCTATATAGTTTTAACGCTTTGATTAAAGGATTTGTTAGCGAGGACATGTTAGATGAAGCAAAGCATTGGTATCGAGAGATGTGGAATAATGATTGTAAACCAAAGAAATCAACTTTTGCTACATTTATTCCTTTTGTATGTGAGAAAGGTAATTTCAACTTTGCCTTTGAGCTGTCGAAGGACGCGTTTAGAAGGAAACGTCTGGTTGATGAGAGAGTCTTGCAGCGTGTGGTGGACGGATTGATTAAGGAGTCGATGGTTAGGGAGGCAGAGGAGCTTGTACAACTTGGGAAAACTAATGGTTACTATAGCTTTAATTTGACAATACGATCAGCTGAGTAATGCAATAGCCTGGATCACATGTTCTGTTTGTATGGTAAACCTTTTTCTGGATCACATGTTGAGCCGTCGAGAGAGTCTAGAATTAACAAGTGTCTTCAGTTTCAGGCCAAAGATAGTTTGAATAGGTATTGTACTAAAACCTTTTTATATTTAATCTATTACCATGTCTTTCACTCTGTCATGTGAAGCAATCCCGTAAATTCAATGGGACACCATTTTCATGTTCCTGCTTAAACTTTTTGAAAAATTTAAAGTTAATTTCATAGTAACTTTTTAATCATCGGGTTGATAGTTGTGAATCAATCTGTGAAGGTGCAAAATTGATGAATTAGTCTGTCATACAGTCATCGAGTTTATAGTTTCAGGCTGTTTTGGTGCTTTGAGTGATTGGCCCCGGTATTGTTGGATGGATTGACATCTTAAATTAGATACCATCTCTAGTTGAAGTTCCATTATGCGGAACGGATTCAAACTTGTAACCATCTATCTCGATTGGTTCTATGCCTGATTCATAAGTAACTCTGGCCCTTTGTTTTATCCATTTGCATATTACTGTAAGGAGTTCCCTGAAAGGAAAACATGATTCTTATTGGACAAGTGTATGGACTCGGCAATGATATATGATGGGGTATAAAGCCTCTTTTATTGATTCAATTACCATTTGATGATATTAATTGTTACTAGGACGTATAAAGGTTATTGCAACTAAGCACTTCTTTAATTCGATCTAGTAACCAAAGATGACATTTAGTATAATGTACAAGAAGGTATGATGCACTTGATATTGCACAATGTTTTCATAATTCATTTGCTTGTTTATCGTATATTGGTGAGTCTTTTTGTATTAAGCTTTTTTTATTACAAAATATTGCTGTATAAACGACAAAAACTAGTAAACTACCATTTTATTACTTGATTAAATAATTAAGAGAATGAGTGTTGATTGAGATTTTAAAAAAGAAAATAAATCAAACTACTAGAATTAAATCAAACCACTTAATCAAGAGATGAAAGCAAGATGTAATATTCATTTAGATGAAACAATGTTTGTATTCATGATTAAATTTAAAGAAAAGGTTTTAAAATTTAAATTGACAAATTTTTTAAGGTAATGAATTTCTCTCAATTAAGTTACAATTACCTATTCTCGAACCGACTAACGAACATCCTTATTGGATTAAGAATCAAGAGAACATGTTAAGATATGTGAAATTTCATGAAAGTTTTAATAATAACACTAGAGAATTTATATAACTATATATCAAGTACCCTATTGAACTCCTAATATCTAAGTCACAGTTTATTAACTTGTAGATTCTTTCAAATCGACCATACATAAACTAGGATACAATCTAATTGTTATCTTTAATCAAATAAGGATTAAGAACACTGAACAATATTTTTCAAATATAAAAGTTTAATTTATAAATAAATTAGCAGCAATCAATACAAAGATAATGATTAGGGTTCCTTCTCATCTAAACATATGAAATAATTAGTATATCATCATATTGTTTAACCCCGCAAACATAATCAACATAATAAAAAATACATGATAAGTCTAGACGATCTCGATTTGCTTAAATTGGAATAAAATTAAGTTCCTTAACATAGTAAAAATTAAAAAATACAAGATAAGTCTAGATAATCTTGATTTACAAGGGTGATTTGCTTAAATTGGAATGAAATTAAGTTCCTTGTCTCTTGAAAATAGCCTTTTGGTGTCTCTCTAGTGGTTATGTTCGTTTCTCAGAGGCCAACCCTAATGTAAAATAAAAAAGAATGGTAAAATTTTTCTTAATCTAGGGTTCCCAAGTGGATTTATAAGAAATTTTAGCAACATATATGGTCTGGTATTCGAGACTGTTTCTTAGATTGAGTTTCTCATTACTTCTCATTTGAAAGATTACATGATCATAAACATGCCCATGTTTTCAAGCGTTTCTTTATAGCACTTGGACATGAGCATTAACATGCTCATAAAGTTAGCCACATTTCCCAATGTGTCTTAATTCTAATTTTAGGTAAATACACAAGCATAAACATGTACATATCCATTGCCATGTTTTATAAATGTTTCTTTAGCTTTATGCAATATGACTTCCACCCATCCATCCACGTATTTAGTTATGTTTAATTTCCAAAAAGAACATGGGCTTGCATGTGGTTGTATGCGACACATAATTTTTTCCCAAATAAAGATTTCCTCTTGATTTTCCTTGCAAAACTCTTTGATTCTTGACAAAGTTCATCCAAAAGCAGCATCTTTAATAATTATCTAAAGAAAAAATGATTAAACAAAGGTAATTTACATAGAAAACATTGCAAAACACCTGTTGAAATTTCTATATATCTTACGCACAACATATATCTATAAAGAAATAGTGTAATAAGAATAGAGTGAAAGAAACGAACCAGGACACAAGAAGCTTTAATCATATTCAGCCAATTTATGAGTTTAAATCCTTAAGAGCGAGGGTGGTTGTGATGGGAATCAAGTTGACTTTGATCCTTTGAGTTTTTTAAATAGAACAATTATGTGAACAAAAAAGAAAAGGCTTTAAAATGTGCTTAATATGGTGGTAAGAGAAGTGATTATATATGTATAATCAAAATAAATTAAAGGATGAGCATTAGTTAGCTTGATTCAAGCTAAGGTTAGAGAAGACTTGGATATGAAAAATAATCTAACACGTCCATGTATCAATTTATATAACTTACTAGAAAGCACAGTCTTGAGATTCGGTCTACAAGATCTCTAACACATGTGTGGCCTATACAATTTCTATCTTCAAAAGTCACAAATAGATCTTTGGTCTCCAGCATGGCCAAAACTGTGTACTTATTCATAAAGTTATAATGAGATCCGTAGTCTCTAGCCACAGCCATATCTTAAATGGTGCCTAACTTCCTAAAGATACATAATGATACATAGTCTCAAAACAGATATGTTTCTCAGGTTGTGCCAAATAGTATTAAATATTCATAATCAACATGTTCTAGCTCAAAACGGTGATCTACACCATGTCTAATCGAATCTTAAATTTTTATTTAATTTTTAAGACTCTAGTGGTGTGTTCAATATTGTTTCTTTTTATTTATAGGGACAACTTAGATCATTAATACAAATTTGAGAGTTTTCTCTTTGGTTCTTCAAAGAAAATTTTTAACATATCAAGTATCTTACTTGTGGTATTCAAATCATCTTATAATTTTAATTCTAATTCTTCATAGTAATGGCCAAGATTTTTCTTATATCTTTATTTCATGATTTTGTATGTCATTGCTCAAGGTTCTATCTTTAAATATGATTTTAGCTTCCTTAGTACTTGATTACGAATTAAGTGTTTTAGGTTTCAAGGTTTTATCCTTGGAGTTTACATTAGTTTAATATCAAAGCTTTGACTCTAAAATCACGTTATATCTAACTTTCATTTACTTCCTATTCCATTCAAGTTCTTGTGTCCATTGATTCCTTGTTTATTTCCTACCTAAATTTTATTTGTATCTTCATTTATGTTAAATACCTTTTAGAGTCCATAGCAGGGAAACAAAGAATGTTCCTATGATGGAAAAAGAAAAAGAGAATTGAATCGATCAAAAATTATTAGGAAAAGAATATTTTTATTATTAAACTTTCCTAACCTAATTTTTAAAATTCATGATATTATCCAAGTACAACTTAGATTAGACTTTATACTCCAATGCTATTACTCATAATGTTTTAAATTCTTTTACTTTTTTATTATTGACTTCTTACTTACCTCCATTAAGATTTTAAATTGATTAAACACTGTGGTTTATTCTTTGGTTTATTTTGGTTAATTAAATAAAGAATCAAAGGGAAAATAAGTAGTAAAAGGTAAGACATCAGCTACATCTTTAAATCAAAATAAAAAATTTAAAGTAAAAATATAACTGAATCGAGGTGACGAGGTTCTTTTTGACATTTTTTAAACTTTAAAACATATCTAACTAAGACAAAGTTGAACAAAGTAAGAAGGATGATGTGTCAATGTTATAAGCTACGAAATAACATCTTGAACATATAAATGTGATGTTTAGCGATATTAAAGACCACTTAGAGTTGAAGGATACTTCCTTATCCAATTGATAAAGGGGAAATCACCACAAATTCTTATGCATGTTAGCTACAAAGATTAGTGCGCCAAGATGATTTTGATAATGAAAAGAGGTACTAACCACAAAAAATAATATGGATATACTTGCATATTAATGTGATTGGCAAGAAAGAGGTTATAGAATGGAACCTAAGCAAGATGGCAACATTAGGAACACTAAAATGAAGATTCTTTCATTTCAAGGGAGGAATGAACATAAGGCCTGCTTAGAGTACTGGAAAAGAAGATGGAATTGATTTTAGATTACCACCATTACACCAAAGATTTAAAAAAATGTAAAACTCATTATTGTTTGATTTCACTTCATGGGATTAGCTTGAAATAAATGGATGAAGGAACCATAAGGGACCTATAAACATTTTGGAGGATATGAAGGCAGTTTAACCCTAATAACTATTAAAGTGATTTGTTCCGAAAATTATATCTCACACAAGGTCAAAGAACGTTGAGTAAAATGAGATATAACTTGATTTGAACAAATGTAGAGGATGATTGAGAAAATGCCATGGCTTGATTTTTGGATGGCTTGAATCATTAAATTACTAGTGCAATAGAATATTAACATTACATGAAGCTATAAGATGTGGTTTAAATGTCCATAAAGGTGGAAATGTTGGCCCCCAAATTTTTTCTTGATGAATAAGTATGATTTACATTAATTATGAGGTTTTTATGAAAGTTTGTGGAGTTAATTATTATGTTGATGCTAGAAAGATTATATGATATAGGTTGATTGAATTAAAGTGTTAAAGTTATAAGAATATTTAAGGGTGTTTTTGGAAAGATACTTAAGGTTAAAAGAACCTAAGCTTATAAGGAAGGGCAGAGTGGACTTTTCTTAATCATTAAGGATAAAATGTGAAGAAAGAAGTGTTGTCTTCTTCTTAAAGAAGAGAAAAACGAAAACAGGAAAGAAAGAAAGAGAAATAACAAATCAAAGAGAGAAAGAAGAGAGATTTCGATGGTTGAGAAAAAAGAAGGGAGTTGGACAAGGGTTTCTTCATTTCTTAGCTTTTGAGAGAAATTTTGAAGTGGTTCAAGAAGAGAAGAAGGTAAGATCATTTTGAATCTTTTGGATTTTTGGAAGGATTTTAGTTCATGGAGTTTAGAAAATACATGGGTTTAAGTATTTTAGCATTAATTTTTGTGATTGTGCTTTGTGGGATTTTCAATTGAAAATCCTATTGAGTGGGATTTTGTTATTGTAGAAGGAAATCAAGAAAGGTAAGAGGAGCAAGAGAAGAGGTATTTTGAGCAAGTCTATAAGCAAGGAAATCAAGGTGGGTTACATGTTTATAATAGAGTTATGAACCACTAATGTATTTTTTTTCCAAATCAAGAAAACAAAATGATTTCAACTACTTCATAACTATTGCTTTTAATGTTTTTGAGTGATTTGAGAAATTGCTACATGTTGGTGTATGAATTTTGATGATGAAATGGAAAAATAATTTTGAAATATTTATGTTATGCCTTGAAATATGTCATGGAATTTTGTATAAATGAAAAGAACATGAAAGTATAAGCATATGATGGAATGATTTAAGCATGACTATGTGCTTTTGTTTGGGCAAGAGAGGAACCCATTTTGTTAGTTACATGCAAGTTGATCCATAACCTTCTCTCGGCTACCCGCTTGAGGCCACGAGATCCTAAGAATTTAAACTTGTTTTATTCACGATTTAAACTTCGGTTTCTCCATTTCATTCCACAAAACTCTTGAGCCATCTATTTGTGCATTGCATCTGTTGAATTGTCAAGTATGTTGCATAATTTGAGTGTTCTGTAGTGATGGTTAAATATATATGCTATGTTGATGTGATAATAGTTGTAACTATGAGTTTTGAGCAAAAATTATGATTTTGACTGAGAATTTGAGAACAAAGTATTTTATAAATTCATTATGACTTTTATAAGACAAGGAACATTTCAACGATTTTGTTTATTCTTTATTATAAACTTGTTACCCACGAGCTTTCAAGCTCACCCCTTTTCATCCCATCTTCAGGTGATAGCTAAGAGATCAAGTGGTCAAGAGCCTAAGGGAATTATTCCAAACTGGCTTATTTGTATTTTGATTGGTTTTGGGAAAGCATGATGTTTTAGTCGCATTTTAAGTTTATTCTTTCAAGAATATTTTGTAACTTGAGATTTTGAGGCGATGATGTATTGTGGCTTGAAATGCCATTAAAGATTTGTAAAACTTTATTCTTTTGATGTTAAGGGAATATGAATTGTGTATGGAGGATATTGAGATGGTTATCAACATGAGCAGATGGTTTTTGAACATAAATTGATGATATAGATAAGTGAGATGTTATGGAAAGGAAGATAGGAATTTATAACTAATCATATGTAGTTGAAGGTGATGAGAAAAAGGAGTTGAGATTTGAGAGTTAAAGGAAGTCATTTTGGTAGCTGAATGGTTATGTTCAGGACATCGGAGTCAAAAGTTATGGTCCTTATAAGGGAAGATGCTCAGGAGCATAGACTGTATCGTTTGGTAATGACGTATCACCTGGTGATGACGTATTGTCTGGTGATGACTTATCATCTGGTGACGACATGTTGTCTGGTGGTGACGTGTCATCTAGAGATGATGTATCGTCTGGTGATGTCGTGTCGTCTGATGATGACATATATCTTCTGTGCACTATTCATCTTGCACATTCTAGTCCAATTTGACCCCTATAGATGACATAATCTATCTTCAAGGTCTTCATGAAAATTGTATATCTTAAAGTCCTCTTTCAAACCATCTAAAGAACACCTTAATCCAATATCTCTAGAGAAAGTTATGCTAATTATTCCAAATAGGTCTTAGACTGAAACTTCTTCTGGTCACTGTTCATCTTGTATCGTTTGGTCCAATTCTGACCCTCCAAATGACAAAATCTCACTTTGATATCTTCATGAAAGTTGTATATATTGATGTCTTCTTTCGAAAATTTCAAGAATGACCTTGATACCATATGTCTAGAGAAAGTTATTCCAATTGTAAGACATCTTCTGTGTACTGTTCATAACATTCTTCTGGGTACTATTCATCTTGTATTGTCTAGTCCAGTTATGACCCTTTATAGACAAAATCTCACTTCAATGTCTTCATAAAAGTTTTATATATTGAAGTTCTCTTTCAAACCCTCTAAGAATGACCTTGATCTGATATCTCTAGAGAAAGTTATACAAATTGTAAGACATCTTCTATGTATTGTTCATAACCTTCTTTTGGGTACTGTTCATCTTATATTGTCTGGTCCCTTTAGATGACAAAATCTCTCTTCAATTCTTTATAAAATTTGTAGATATTGAAGTCCTCTTTTAAACCCTCTAAGAATGACCTTAATCTAATATCTCTAGAGAAAGTTATGACAATTGTTCTGATTCATCTGACCCTTCATCTAGTTTCATCTGACCCTATCGTCTGGTCCAATTTTTGACCTTATAGATGACAGAATCTATCTTCAAGCATGAAATTGTAGATCTTGAATTTCTCTTTCAAACCAGCTAAAGAACACCTTAATTTGATATCTCTAGAGAAAGTTATGACAATTGTTCCGATTCATCTGACCTTTCGTCTGGTTTCGTCGGACCCTATTGTCTGGTCCAAATTTTGGATGACAAAATCTCGCTTTCGTATCTTTATAAAAGTTGTAGATCTATGAGTCCTCGTCAAAACCGGACAAAGAAAACCTTTAATCTGATATCTCTAGAGGACGTTATGCCAATTGTCTCAAAATAGGTTCAATATGATTGAGGACAAAATCTTATTTGATTCTTTTGGTCATAACTTTGTTATCCGACCTCCGATCGAAGTGATTCTTGGACCAATAGATTCCTAACACGTTCTTGCTACCTCTCCATAAAAGTTCATTGCCTCTGAAACTTAATTGAAGTAGACTGATTGAATCAATTTAAGGGTATCGAATGGAAGAGTATGAATCAGATATTTTACTAAACATATTTCGTTATTTTGATGGCATTTTGATATGTAGAGCTCTAAATGATATGATTCTCATTTTTGAATAAACTAAAAAGATAGGTTTACAAATTATATGAAGAAGTTGAATTCTAATTCATCCTCTAAGATGTTCAATTTCTGGATGAAAGTTAGGTATTCATTAGAAACATAAGATAATGGGAAACAGATGTTCTGAAGAAGTCAAATTGTGATTCCAGTTTGAAGTTTCCCAAAATCTGTCATGAAATAGGAGAAATAAGTTTGTTTTAGATGTTGATTGGTATGAGCGCCACCTTTGTGGGATGAAGACTAATGAGGGTTCCTTGAAATAACCTAATAGGATAATATGCTCACGCTTTATGACTCCGAATTTTAGGCTCCGAAATCGGGATTCAACAGAAAAGGTATATACAATGATAGATCAATGGCTCATAACATAATTTTGGTTCGTCCTTATAGAAATTGAGTTAAAAAGAAGGATGAAAAATGATATGCATGAAATATGCATATATTTTATTATTTTTCTGGTTTTTATTGCTAAATCACCTTATTTTACTTTTTAAAAATATTTTTAATTGATTATTTGTGTTGGAACTTGGGATGATATTATTTAATAACTAGAGGTCATTTCAAGAAAAAAAACATGAAGAGATTTACATTTCTTAGATGTTTAAAGGTGAAGGAAGATTTCAAAAAGTCATTTCATTTAGTTGATCTTACCATAGCAACCCGTTCTTTATGCCTATTCCACATGGCCAATCATATAGGCAAGTCATAAGCATCTGATACCAAAAACTCATCAATGCTTGGTAGATCAACATGAGTGTCACGCTAACTTGCTAAACAAGAGGAACCTAGGCTAGCTTATATCCATGTGCCAATCCCTATCCTAGAAGGATCAAATGAAAAAAGTGAAACTACTTAAGCCAAAATTGTGTAAGAGATTGTATGCAAGTCGTAAAAGAAACAATGTGATCTATAGTTTAGAGATACAACTATATTAATGGTCATGTATTAATCTTGAAGAAAGAGGAAGATCTATAACTTGGAGGCATATCCTTGCCAAAGGCTATGTCTATCATATAAAGAAGTTAGTAAAGCTCACTATCTAGGTCACTATCATGTCCTAGGCAAAGAAAATTGTATTTAAAGGTAGAAATCCTATTTTTTATGGTACTAGCTATCTTTTATAAAACACACATCTTGTAAATAGTTTCTCCTCAAAAGCTAAGGTTACCAATTGAGAGGTCCAATCCTTACGCAATTGATTTTAAGATATTTTTCACTAAAGAATTAAGATACATGCATCATCTTAATGAATCAAATTGTTTTTAAAATTAGGGAGATCATATAGATTTATTTTAATATTTTTATCTTTTGATTTTGATGTTTGGAATATATTTTATGGTTAAACACTTCTTCTATATTTATATTGGAAAAATCTATTGGTTATTTTTCTATAGATTGAAATAATTTAATTTATGATATAAGGTGTATTTCTATAAGTTATCTTTAAAAGTTCTTAATGTTGATTTACTTATGTCAGCATCTAAATTTTTATCTTAATTCACATGTAGACAACTCGACAGAGCTTGCTTATAAGTTGACTGTAACTTAGGTAAAGGGGTTGAATGAGTTGCTTAAAGGAAACCTACGTGATCTTCCTATTAGGGCTAAACCTTTCATGGGATTTTGAAGAGTGTAATGCATTCAAAGGTGTGATAGTAATGATAGAGATATGAGCTAACTAACCAAAAAATTATATGGATTGAGAGAGTGTAATTTTAGTGTCAATGTAGCTACTAGTCTAAATAATATATCCAATATAAGATAATGAAATCATGAAGTCAAAAGTGCTATTTGGGAAAATATTCATCTAAACATAACTATTTGATTGCATTCTCTGTTGATCAATTGTTTTATCATTATTTCTTTAATTATTTTCTAAGTAAGTTAGGTTTAGTTTTGTTTTATATTTCATTATCCAAAAATCCATAAAATCATATTTTTATTTCTTATCCTAAACTAGTTAATAGTGATAGGATTTTTATCCACATTGCTTATTTATAGGATTCAACTTCCACTTACTATTGTATTGCTTAGTAATTATAAGTGCATTTTAGTAAGTGATAGATTTGTAATAAGGAAAGTTTTGGTAGCATTGACATAAGAGTACATATGAAAACAACAATCACTAAGTTTTTTATGCCACTGTTAAGAAAATAAATGACTTTACAAAACTTATTACTGTTTCTTAGTCTTATATAATTGCTTTCTCGTTTTATTTTTTAGATTTCTTTTTATTAGTTTTCTTTTTGTAAGTTTTCCTTATATCTTATTGTAGTTTTTTTATTTGTTTTGTTTACTCTGATTTTAAGAGTGATTATTGTGTATGATAAGAAGTCAATAGTATGTACTTCTCAAAGAAGATATAAAAGTTCAAAGAACCTTACATCGAAATTGAAAGGGGTGGACAAATAAGAACTTAGAGATACATCAAATTACAACTTGGAAATATATAAGAAGAAAGGAGAATAATGATGGATTATGATAAAACATCTCCTATAGGAACTTAATCGAACATTACAATGCTATTTTGAGATTAAGCCTAATATAATAGAAACAGTTTAATAAAAATATAATTTGATGGATTACCTAACGAGAATCCTAATGCATATATCACTAACTTCTTAGAGATAAGTGAAACATTCAAAATCAATATATGATTAAAGATGTCATTAAGTTGAGGTTATTCTCATTTATACTGAGGGATTGAATGAAGTAGTGACTTAAAGCATTATTAGCTAGATCAACTACCACTTAAGAGAGTCTTATGGAGAAGTTCTTTGCCAATTACTTTCCACCATCTAAGAAATTAAAGCTAAGGAAATATATCTCTTCCTTTTAGCAATTTGATAATAAAACTCTATATAAAAAGTTTAAGAGATATAAAAATTTTCAAAGTTCCTATATGTGGCCTTACAATATAGATAAAATTGTGGACATTTTATAATGATTTAGTGAACTCTAAAAGGAATATGATAATTGTTATAGTGGGTGAACATTGAATAATAAGACTATGAAATCTACCTTAGAGCTAATAGAAGAGATTTTCATAAACAAATTACCAATGGAACTTAGGAAGGGAGAAAGTAAAAAAATCCACTAGGATTCATAATATAAATGCCATAAATATACTAATAGTTTAGATTGAGGTATAACGAGAAAATTACATGAGCTCTCTATAAAAAAATAGAATAAGTTATGGGTTATAAACATTTTGAGGAGGAAATCAAGTAATGGAGTTCCAAATTGGGAATCCTATGGTAGAATTAGTAATGCTAGTGTGTTTTACACGAAATTTTTATATGCATAATAACACCTATAATAAGATTTATAAATTGGGGTGAAAATTTAACCAAAATTCTCTTAAATTAATCAATAAGCTCTAAGACAACCTCTACTAGTCTTTTAAAAATATTTTCAAAAATAGAATCAATTGAGTCCAAAAGATTTAAGGATAGACTTCATGTAAGAGATTTCTTACTGATTCTAGAATCATAAAGCTTTGATAAGGAATCTTAAATTTTAGTTTGGTTAACTAACTTAGGTAGTTGTAAAGTGACCATAAGGCACTATACCTAGTGACACTATACACAATTCTAGGGAATATGTGAAGAAGGATATCCTAAAAGTGAGAAATTAAATAATATTAAGGAGGAAGAAGATAGGAAGCAAGGAAAACATTAAGGAATTACAAGCCAATAACCTTTTACCCTACTAGATTATTTCAAGAAATTAATAAGGGAGAGACTAGTACTTAAGAGAAGTACAAAGAAGATATTAAAGAAGAAAATTAAAAAGGGGACTATAAGGA
The DNA here is from genome assembly GCA_024520975.1 of Erythroxylum areolatum. Classification (NCBI taxonomy): domain Eukaryota; kingdom Viridiplantae; phylum Streptophyta; class Magnoliopsida; order Malpighiales; family Erythroxylaceae; genus Erythroxylum; species Erythroxylum areolatum. Next base: position 48,308,755 of record JANIJH010000002.1, read on the forward strand.
GAAAATTTTTTAGTCAAAATTTTATGAAGGCAATATCAAAGTCCTCTAAAACATTATACTACTATAATTAGGTAAGCCCAGGGATCTAAAATTTAATGTATAATTGGTGATATTTAAATTAACAGGTTATTAGAAAACTTAAGAGCAATTATTATTGTAATATCTTATGCTATGTTAAAAAATGGGATTAGGTCAAGGGAAACCCACTTGGAAAGTGATCTATATTATTCATAACTCAATAAAAAGCTTTAGAGGTATTGAATAGAATGTAATGGTAAAAATTGGTACGTTCTATTTCCAATATATTTCCATATTCTAAATATTGACGAGGAAGAGAAAATGTTACTAATCCTAGGAAGAACATTTCTAACCGTAACATAAGCAATAATTAATGTTAGGATGGTGAATTGATACTTAGTATTAGAAATAAAGAACTTATGTTCTTAAATGATGAGATGCCATTTACTTTTATAAAAGCATTGGGATAAACTAATTATTCTAATATTTTATAAGAAATAACTACGAAAGAAGTTAAAGGATTAAGGCAAGTAATGATGAAGTAAGAGTAAAGAAGAATTTTTAAACGAGAGATCATGATCTTTTACATGACACTTTTTGTATCGACAAATAAGGGAGAAATCATATTATTGTGATAAATTATCAAGGTTAAGAAGACAGTCTAGCTAAAGGACTCTTAAAAAGCAGCTAAAGGACTCCTAAAAAGCACTTGTTAGGAGGTAACCAAACCATAAATTTAATTTCTTTTTAAGTTTAGCTAAATTTATTTTTGACATTATAGACTAATTATTTGAGTTTTATTTGACAATTGATTTTGATTTTTTTGATTAGTGTTGAATAAGTTTACATCCTACTTTATTTGTTTTTTAGTTACTTTTTCCTTTTCTTTTAAGATTTTGTAGTTAACAATATAGTGGAAGGCATATACAAGCTTAAGAAAAAAACAATAGTTGAGATGGAAGATCCAAGAAATAGGCCAATGAAAAGATTTAAAAAAATCAAGTATGTACTGAATCATATTATTGAACACGATATAAGGCACAAATTTGCAATTTTTTTAGGAGGATCCATAGCACCCCTATTTTTGATAATCTAAAGATAAGAGGACCTATAAATTTGGGACTTGTTTGCCCCCTTATCTATGTATTAACAACATTTTTCCCAATATGCGGTATGGTTTAAGACACATCCTTGTAATATATTAAGCCTTATTTTTTAAAAAACTTATATTTGTACACACTCTTCATCATAACCATTTTGTAAACTATGTACCTTAAATTTTAAAACCTAGGGAGTCATACTAGACCCCCAGTTTTAGACTTCTCTTTAATTTTTCATACCCACTTCCTAAGTTTTCCCCTTAACAATTCCTAATAGATTTTAAACACTACACCTCTAGTTTCACTAAGATTTAATAATTATTTCTTCTTTGAATCTATATTTTAAGAAGCTAAGGCTTAAAACTTCAACTATTGTGAAAAATCCTTCACCATATTTTGATTTCCATATATACCCATATACGTACTCATGAGTTCACATCCATCCACAAGCAAAAAAGAAAAAAAAGAAAGGATAAGCAATTTGAGGTTGTCATAAGACAAAGCCCATAAAAAGATAAGGGTCCATCTCGAAATGGAAACCATATGCTTACATTTAAGAAGACAGATCATCTTAAATGGTATGCTTACTTGAAACTTAGACCTTATAAAGAAAATGTAAGTATAGATTAGATTGGTTGGAAAGTTTTAGTTTGGTGAATAAAGTGAGGAGTTATATAAATAATGAATGGTGGAAATTGACTTTTGAGTTGACTAAAATGCTTATCAAGTAATCACTTTGAAAACTTTAAATATGTTCAATGTGATTAGGCTTACCAAATGTGATAGAATTCAAGTTGGGGACAAACGGGTCCACTTATAGTCCATTGACATCTAAAAGAATACCTATTATTTTCTTTCCTTTGAATACCCATGTATGACAATAACTTGTTAAGTTTTAGGTAAAAAGGACAGAGATTGATTAGTCATACGTAAGGATTTGTTCAACTTGTGGTGCGTAGTTAAGAAAAGGCTATGTTACTTAGGTAAACATTTTAAAACACATCTATAGCTTATAGGAAATAAAACTCTTGGTTTAATATGTGGAGTTACAATATTTCTATGGTTTTCTAGATCTTTTAAGGAAAATATGTCAAATATAGGTTTGTACTAGACTCAAATTGATTTAGACTTAATTGACCTAAATTTAGTGTGTTAATTATGAAATAACTGCAAGTGCACTACATAGTTGTAGCTAGTAATGGCAAGTTAGTTTGATACTAAAAAGATGATAAATACTAGTAATTACCATTATCCTATTATCTAATCTACAAATTTGATTTTGATTTTTAATTAAAGAAAATAAAATAAAATAGGTAGTAATAAAGTACAGAGAACTAAGAAATCATGAAGAAGCTTATATCTTTCAAAAATTAGTGTATAGGTTTTGAATCCCCCTAAATACCCTTCATTGATTGATCTTTTATTATGTAATTTTTTTACTGACTTACTAGACCGTGGAGATTCCTATGGTATGCTAATAACTCTCTCTTGAGTCTAGTAACAACTAATCCTAAGGTTATCATCCAAATTACTAAGGTTAAAGTTTGTATAATTGCTTTTACCGATTTGTGAATCCTGTTATTAGGTTTGACCTTAATCCATAGGATTTTTGCTATCCTATCTCTGGGGTTGCAATCAACTCCTTCTAATTATAGTAGATTTATTTATACATAAGATTTCTCAATTTGTATAATATGAAATCAAATTATACACCCATGTTTTAGATCTATTAGAACATATATGAAACATATAATTGAAACTCAATATATCAATCCAAACAATTACATTAAATAAACGAATGAAAGCATACTATTATATAGAACTAGGGTTCATCTAACCTAGACACTAAGGAAATTTAGTTACACATAATAGAACATGAAATCAAACATAAACAGAAAGAAAAACTAATTAAAAACAATGGGTTCATATTTCTAAATTTCCTTGACTGTCTCATATTGAATATTCTAGAGGTTTGATCTTATATTCCAATGGATCTTTTGATGATTTCTTTATTTTCCCTCCACTTTTTAAAATCAAAATCACCCCTTTTGAATGATCTCAGCCTCTATAATGACCTCCTAATTTTGTGTCCTCTTTTACTTCTAAACTATCTTTTTATAGCAAATGTTAAGGTTCTTGGTGATGCACGGTCTAATACATGATTGTGTATAACCTAAAAGACTTAAATTTGCAATTCTACGTTGCATGAGAGAAGTACACAGGCTAATACACAACCTTGTATCCCTTCTTTACGTCACATCTTTGTTTTATGTCATGTTTTCATCTGAATTCTTCTTCTTTTAGTCCATGAAGGCAATTATAACCTATAAACACACTTAGAGTAAATTAAGTACCAAATATAGAATAAAAGCCTAGATTATCAATCAAAAATACATCAACTATAGGGTATAAATATGATCAAATATGCATTTATAAAAAATCCCCACATTTAAGCCTTTTTTTGCTCCTAAGCAAACGATAATCAAAATTATAAATCTTACAACATCAATCCTTCATTAATCTTGGTATGTCTAATCATATACTATAAATCAACATATTCTATTGAATCAAATTAACATATAATTAGAGTCAAGTTATCCTAAAGTTAATTTTCTAAGTCTATATTAATAATAATCATGTCTATAATCGCACTGAAATCAAAAGCATACACCTTTACATCCTCACCAAGATTTCACCCAATGTGCTCAAATGGTTAGGGTGAAAAGTATCAAAACTCTCATTCAATGCATAGTAGAACTTTTACCATAGGTGTCACGACCCAGAACCACATTGGGCACATGACAACTGTCGCATATCCAGGTTAAGGATACTCACGATACCCTTAACCTGACTATGTAAGGCTAACTGAATATCCTTTGAAAACATTTGGACAGCGTAAAGGCTGTATTTTGAAAATCCCAAAACTCAATTAAAATACCTGTAAATCAGTTTTAAATGCACTTTTATATTCACATTTTAAAAATTTACCACAACTTCTGTAGTTTTAAGTCCACTCAAAGCAATCTCAATAATAGTACCAAAGGTTTATACATAAGGTCTTTTACAAACCACAAGACAGTCAAGAGTTAATTTACAAAATCATAAAGCATATCAATATAACCAACTTAATAAAAACAATTCATGAGCCACTATATAACAAAAGTACAAAACAGAGATTACTCACGTGTGGTAATGTCCCGAAATGTCAAAAAAAGTGCACGATCCATTCAGAGCTTTAAGCTCATTAAATTAACCTGCATGGTTAGAAAGCGGAAGGGGTGAGTACACTATGTACTCAGTGAGTAGGAAAAACATATATTGCAAATAGAACTCAATACATACTAAGACGGTGTAGATAATCTATAAACTGAACACACATTACATAGAAACACATAGGCTTAGCTTATGACTGAACGTATATTGGTTAGGAACCATATAGGCTTAGCCTATTAATCACCTATCTGGTGAACATAGGTTCTAGTTCTAGTACACAAAAGTAGAAAAACATCATAAGTATAAATCAAATTTCGTCAGTAAAGAAAAATTAGAATAAGCTAAAACAATCATGTATGTCACCATTAGTCAGCTATACTAGTGTGCACACCTACCGATTCCTAATATTGGCTTGACTTTCATTTGTGGTGAGTCCAGACTATAGTTAACAAGAGTGTCATAACCTTAGGTGATGACCTCGTCGATGTCTAGACCCTAGGTGTGGAATCACCGGCAAATCCTGTAGAAAGGTGTCAATATAGAGACTCAACTTTTATATACTAGCATCAAGGGTATGAGGGTCGCTTAATCTGTTATGCCTAGCACACGATTAGCCAATTGTTACCTCACCAATCACAAAAAATCATATACAAATATTAAGTATAAAAATCAAGTAAGGCATCATGCTTTTATTTATCGGTCCAACCGATAAAATAGAGCCTTGCCACTACTTTAAGCTAAAAGAGAACAAACACACGCAACATATATGACTCGATTGTGTATATATAAATTTCAAAACATTATTTCATCCAATAAAAGTCATCTTTTGCACTTCAAATGCAAAGTTGTTCAAAAATGTAGTTTCAGAAAATAAAACATTGTCCTTTACAATTCAAGTGCAGATTTGTTGAAAACAGTATCATTTCTCAAAATAAGTAATAGAAACATTAGTTTCAAAATAACGTCGTTTATTAAATACACAAGTATACTAGCATCTATTTGAGATTCAATTATATTATGCATTACCTAGATTCAAAATTCACATATAAGTCACCATGCATGTTTTAGGATGATCTAATCCCATTTGAGATGTTGGACCCCGATTTTTAAGTAGAACTTAGCATAATAATTGAAAAGAAATGAGTGTTTTTATGTTTATGTTTAGGTATAAATGTATTTATACTTAAAGGAAAGTGATGAGAAAAGAATTGATGGATTTTGATAATTTTGGGTTTTGAATAAATTTGTATGGTTATGAAAGTTAAAGTGAATGAGAGGATTGAAATAGAAGTTGGAAATCAAGAAATAAAGAGAAAAAGTGTAAAAATTTGGAGAATTGAGAAAGTTGACTTTTGGATATAGAAAGTTTGACTTGAGAGTTGACTTTTTGATTTAATCAGAATTTGAGAAAATGATCTTCAGGAAACTTGTAGCTCCTGTTGAAAGCCTTTTGTCGCCATAAAGTTTAATATTTTTCGATTTCGGGAGTAAAAGTTATAGTCAGTCAAAGTTAAGGTTATTTTACTTTGACTTTGAAAATGTTTTTATGTGTGAAAATTATACATGTTGTGCTTCGAGGCAAATCGTCGGATTGATGTGGTCTGAATTTGAGTAAACGGTCTACATGAAAGTTGTAGCTTATATTCCCAGCTTTTTATCGCCATAAAGTATGCAATTTTTTGATATCATAGCTAGGAGTTATGATCGACTGAAATTTGGAAGTTATTAGGAAGACTTTAAATTGGACAGAATGTTCGAGTGGATTTTTGACCCGTTTAGAGATGGAATTGATTTGTGAGTTCTTCATGGAAGTTGTAGAAATTCCTTTAAGCTTTTTATTGATACCAAATT
>JANIJH010000002.1:48315036-48325665 GCA_024520975.1 Erythroxylum areolatum
ATTGAGAATTTTATTGAGGAAATTTTCCAATTGAGGAAAGTATGTTGTTTTGAGTAATATAAGATTTGGATAAAGGTAAAAGAAATGGAAAAAAAATTTATATCGGATTTCGGATAGGTTTAGTCTAGGTTTCCAACGCGATAAGTGTATGTTCATGGATGTCGGAATTCGTTTGAGTTCGATTAAGAAATTTGTTTGCTTTGATCCGATTTGCTTTGATTCATTTCCGTTTCGTTTTTATTCCGTTTCTTATTTGTTCGTATTCAATTCGCTTTCGGATTTGCTTTATCCGCTTGGATTTCCCTTTCGATTCGTATTTTTGATTTCGCCTTATGTTCCGTTCCTTCGATTTCGTTTTCATCTCGCTTTTCCAGTTGGGATCCGGTTTCCGGATCAGGTCCCAACATGAGAGATATGGTTTCCCCAACTCACCTCAAAGGATGGTGTACACTCCCTTGACTTCAACAATCCTCAGTACGAGCTCCTTGATCCACAACTCCTGAGCCTTTATACATGCAAATATACATTGTATTTACTACTCAAACATATATCTCATATTCATACACCACCACAATCAAATTCATCCCTAATCAATCATCATAAATGTTATTCTAACCTATTTCAACAGGTTACTAATTCACTTACTAATTTAGTTTAATGTCTCCTTAACTATCAAGCTAACCTAACCTTATATGCAATGTTTACATCCTTTTCTTCCTAATGTTCCTTTATGAACAAGCTGTTTTCTTTTAATCATAACTCTCTCTAAAAAAATCTAAATGCCATGATTCTTGTGCCCCCCAAAACTAGACTTCCATGAGTCTTAATATATCTAAAAATTACACAAAAAAATATCCCTTTAAAATATAATCTCCATCCAAATTTTTTCCTGTTTCTGGTAAGAAATAGACTTGCAACCAATACTCAAACCATAATAAATCATTATCAATACATCTCTTAACAAAACTATTTCATAGAAGCATTAATAAGACATCAATAATCATTTTTCATGTTTTATACTTTCACTAATTCAAATTTTAGGGTCCTCAAAAATTAGGAAATAATACAAGGTTCCTGCATAGGGGTCTATCATAGGCAATATTAGGGAAACAAGCATAATTCAAGCTCTAGTCACTATTTGTCATGCCACTTTCACAAAGGTCAAGTTAAGACCTATATCTACAACTTTCATTCTTTGAGTTTCTTTAAATTCGTGCTCTAAGAATATGAAAGGTAGATTGAAAGAGAAAGATGAAATTGAAACTAGAATTTCAACTTACCTTGATAACTTCTTTCCTTCTCCTCTTCTTTTCCCCTTTTTCTCTCCTTCTCTTCTCATTTTCGTTTTTCTCCCTCTTCTAACCTTATGGCAGACCTTCACTCTTACTTCTATTGTCTTTTCATCCATTTGCTCTAGAAAATTCAAGAAGGTCAAACTAATCCATGTGTCATCATTCCATTAGTCCATGTGTCACCTTTCTATTAGTACATATGTTATCCTTCTATTGGTCCATATATTACTATTATATTGGTCCATGTGTCACTCACTTTAGGCTCCATATGTCACTCATTTTAAGCCTCTATATGTCATTACTTGTAAGGCTACACATGTCACCAATTATAAGGCTACATTTTTCATCATCTGTAAGGCTATATATGTCATCATTTGTAAAGTTACACATGTCACCATTCTATTGCTCCATATTTCACAAGTCTAAAGTGCCATTTGTCACAAACTTAAAGAGCCCAATGCCACATGTCACCATTTCTTAGGCCTAATCAACCTAAATTTTCATGTATCAATTTGTCTTGCTCTTTAACATTTTCCTTAGACTAAATGCACATATCACCTCATCAATTACTCAATTGTAACAATAAATTCTCAATTCACTAATTATAATCCATCAATTCATGTTATTGGTAAATCAAAATGCAAAACATTGGTAATGCACATTCATATCACATTCATTTTCGTTCCATACCCCAGAATATGTCAACTGAGTGCATTTACTATCTTGTAATGTTTTCTAAATCATAATTCATATGTGTATACAAATATTATGCATGTGAATGAAATGCACCTCGTAAATTCTTAAATGAAATAACTCATGTGACTTAATATAATAGTTTAATCTTTTAACAATTTTAGGAAGCCGTATATCACATCTCCACCACTTATGTATAGTATGATTTAGATATTAAAAAGAGTTAAATTAAAGAAAATTTACTCAAATTTTTTTTACAAAACTTGGTTACAAAACACACTGGAACTTTTAGTGTAACTCTATTGGTACCATATACTTGTTCATAATTATTTTTTTAATGTTTGTATAGTTTTTTAATAATTTGAGAATTTAGTACCATAATTAAAGAAATAATGGACCGTTGAAGAATTTCAAATCTAAAATAAGTAAATAATGTAAATAACCTTCAAGGTTTAAAATAATAAAAAGATCTTCAAGAAAAATAGGATAAAGGTTAATATGTGGGTATAATAATAATGAAAAAGGCTAAAGCTTAACTTAGTTATTCCTAAAGGATAAAATTATAGGTATGGTAAATATCAAAGAAGTAGGCTAAAATAAGTTGCTGAATCTAAGTACCTTGATCATGTTCATGCTTCTAATTTAACAAATATGATTTCAATATGTATAATAAAAGCAAGTTCTAGAATCATTCTACTATACATGATAACATACATGAAAGAAATAAAAGAGCTTACAAAATTGAAATTCCACTCTTAGGCTTAAAAGCTCATAAAAAGATAAGTTTATGTGTGTAAATACTATGAAATTTCATTTAATTTGATAATCTCCATGAATACCAAAAATGTCTTAGGGAACAAGTTTATTCTAACTACCATCCTTTTGCATATTAATTCAACTCAATATTCAACAATGAAAAAGAATATTGATAGACATATTTTAGCCAAGACAAGATATTAGTTAATAAAATTTAATAATTAAGATTATAATTAGCTTAAAAAAATCAGTAAGAATCATTAACCGGCCCTTCCCCAAACTTAAAGTTGTACATTGTCCCCATTGTACACAATATAAGTAGATATATTAAGTGAGAAGGTTTAGTGGTACTTTCTTGAGTATGATAAATTTTCTGAATTTTGATCCATTTAATATAAGATTACATCTTTGCAAAATATGAAGAAAAAGGGATGAAAAGAACAAAAAGAAATAACAATAATAAAAATTTAAATATCTAAGAAATATTAATATAACATAGCATAAAATAAAATATATCCTGATTTATGGGTTGCCTCTCATGCAATGCTTCTTTAATATTGTTAGCTCGACGTAACCTACACGTCGACTCTCATCCTAGGTCTACGATCAATGGCTTGCTTCCACCCCTTTCTCTGTAAAGGGTTTTGTAGCCTATTAGCAAGTCTTCTGTTGCAAAATAATAATGACATAATTTATAAAATTAATAAATCAAATTGCATGCATTAATGGCCTTTTTAATGGCAAACTATTAATAAAATAGGAAATAACAAAACTCCTTGAATTGTTAGTTAACTTAAACAATTTGTTTTCAAGAAAGTTAGAACCCTTTGTACTTAAGGTCACTACCAATGCCTCATCAATAGTTTCCTTACTCGGTTCCTCTGCTAGTTCTTTCTTAACCACCTTTGCCCACTCTTCCCTTTTCTGAAAAATGAAATAAAATTTATTAATAACAGCAAAATATACAAGACAACATTACAATGAGTTGCATTATCAGTCCACAATTGAGCATAATTTGAGTTTACAAGAGTACCTTAAAAATAGAAAAAAAGAAGAAAGAAAAGAGTTACAACATCTAAGTACTCTTCTTCTTCTTCTTTCTGGACAAACGTTTCCGGATCATCTTCTTTAATTACCTCCTCCCACTCCTTTACTTCCTCTTCTTAGATAGAGACTGCCTCTTCTTCATCATCTTTGTTCAGAAGCTCTTCTTGGAGTGTCAATCCATTCATGAAGCCAACCCTAGTCTTTTATTCACTCTTAAATTCGTATCATTAACTTTCATTTCAGTAAAGAGTTCCATTAATTTACTCTTCTCCTTCTACTAGGAACTCTTTTTTTGCTACTAGAGATGATTGCCATTCCACATTTTTATAGGGTCTATTTTAGTAGCACAAGGCAAACTCCCTTGTAACTTGTCAGATAATATCTTTGCCGGTTGTTCCATCTAATTCATAATATTTTGTATACGAGGCTCTATTTCCTGATGTGCTTGGTGTTGTAAATCATTCATCATATCCTCTAGAGTTAGCTCACTAACTTGAGGTGCTTGGTGCTGTAAACTTTCAGCTGGAGCGTAATCGTTCCATCTGTAGGTGTAAGAGTTTCTCCATTCTAAGTTGTGGCTATTCCTGTATAGTGCACCTTAAGTTTGACTATACTTGCTCGATTGCTCCCATATATAAGCTAATGCTTGACATTAATAATTGTAAAAATTACTCCTACTAATGTCACAACACAATCTACATATCAATTAAGCCTCCAAAAACATGTGAGAATACCTCTTTCTCCTTTATAGTGATGTTACAGATTAAGAAGACATATTTTGGCCCCCATAAAGTACTCTCCGCTCCATCATTCCATTATAAGTTATGGATATGAAAATAAATATTAAATCCTAAAATAAACCACAAACTTAAAGATTAAGTAAAGAAATTCAAAAGATAATTAAATGAATAAGCCAAAAATACAACAAGATACAATAAAATAAAATAAAATAATACAAAATAATGACTAGAGTGGTAGTATTAAGGTTTTCCTAATATCAACGTCCTTGATAATGACATCAACAACTTGATTAACCTAAACTTAGTGCGCCATAAACGCAAGTGTATGACGAAGTTGTAACTAGTACCAACAAGTATGGGTTAATCCCACGAAGGCAATGAATACAAGTAGTTACTATTGTCCTATATCTAATCTAGGAATTTGATTTTGATTTTTACTTAAATAAAATAAAATATTAAAAGTAAATAAAACAGGCAACAATAAGTAGAATTAAGAAATCACAGAGAAACATATACATATGTATATATAAATATAATATATATATCAGAAATTAATGTCTAGGCTTCAAGTCACCCTAGATACCAATAATTGATTGATCTTTTATTATGCAATTGTTTTATTGATTTATTAGACCATGGAGATTTTTATTGCAGCATCCCACTACCATAAAGTATATACCCAAACATCTAAGGGACATTCAAGTACGTATCCTACGATAATGGAGTGTTAGAGCAAACACATATCCAACTTACACATGGCATCATCTAATAAAATTAGAAGTCACCAACTATTAAAAGCATTCCTTGCACCATTGACAAAAGCTTATAATTCTTATACAAGTTCTATATGATAAGAAACTACAAAATAAAAGTCACAACTCTTCTGATGTTAGCTTATAGACCTTTGAGCCATAACTTAATCCAAAATGTTCCTCTAGTCCAGTGTTAGAAACTAGGTCACCTATCTAGTACCTAAAAAGTCACATTGCAATTTTTATGAGTTTTGCGAACTCAATGAGTGAATCATCATTGATGATTTCACCCAAGTCAAATGCACAATATCACACATTTCATATATATTCTTTTAGAACATGAATAATCCACATACTCACATTATCATGGCACATCATGATATCATCGCGAATTCAAAATAGATACATATAAATACAGATGCATATGAGACTCCAAAATTGTTATTATTGTTGTGATCAAGTGTCTTTCATATATAGATACAAATATTAGGCCATTGAGCTCAGTCAGAAATAGAAATCACGGAGCAAAGCTCTATGTGTAAAATACAAAGCTTTAAGCTCTTTCAGATTGGCTACTCTAATCACAATGCCTTTATCTGAATCATGCATTTTAGGAAATGCATCAAATAATAGAATATGCCATGTAAAGCAGTCATTTATAGTGCACAGTTAGAATCTCATAGTCTTCGAACTCAAGTCTGACATTCAACTTTCATTGAGTATATAAATATCATTCAGAATTTAAAAGCAACTAGAATACTTCTAGTTCATAACAAACTCCTCGGATCATTAAAATCTGGAATTCATCAATAATTCACAAATAGTTCAATAATTGGAAGTTAAGCAAATTCAATCAATCCTAGGAAAATTCATTTAGGTTGACTCATAGTACGCTCCAATATGCTATTTCCTGGATGACTCGGCAATGTCTGACTGGTATCCAATATTCTCCTGTATATCATAAAAAACACATTTACATATATCACAAATTGGCATAATTATAAGTGATTGTTAATGCACATGTATGTATATGAAATATGCACAATGCAAGTTCATGACAATCCTGAGTATCGCTCTATCATTTTCATCATATAAAAATTTGTTTGTCCAAACTCACATAAGCATCATTTATACTTATGGTTTATGCCTCAATAAAACTATTAGAATCACCACTTCTAACTCATTTGGTCAAATTCAGATTTTTTTCTTCCAAAAACTAACTTTTGGGTCTATTATTCTTGATCATTCAGATGACATAAATGAAGAAATTTGACAAATCTCTTCTATAAATTGTTCTCCTATCTCTTGAGTTTCTAATGACACTAAAATCATTCAATTTGGTTCATTAATCTAAAAGTTATACCCCAAACATTTTCGGTCTATTCTTATACTAAGAGAATATCTTGTACTTAAATTTAATTCAAAATCTGGAATTTTAAAGACGGAATTAAAAATAGATTCCTTTAGACAATTTGTATCCTTATGTCTTTAGTTTACTCCAAATCAAAAATCATTCCATTTAGATGACTATAGAGGAAGTTATATACAAAAGAAGGAAGGATGTTTGGGGTGCAAAAACCTCTCGGGTGCATGATCGTGCACTTTTGAGTTGTTTAACCCAATTAGAATTAAGTCATGGCAGTGCAACATTAGTGCATGGCTGTGCATTCCTAAATAATCAAGTCATAGGTGTGCAACCATAACACATACCCGTGCACACCAACAAACAAGTCACGGTCCTGCAACCTTAACGCACGACTGTGCACACTCAATCTCCAGAACTAATTTCTGTCCCAATTTTATCACTCAATCTCTCCCAAATGATTTCAGATTGCTTTAATTTTTGGTGGAGATATATATTAATGTGTTATGAGTCTTTTGGTTCAAGAATCAAGTCATTTGGATGTTAGGAGAAGAAGTTATAGCAAAAAGATCAAAGGACGTTAAGAAAACAATCTCCCTTTAGAAAGCTTCAGGGCCACGATTGTGCAGAGGCACGATCGTGAGTTTTCAGTCCCTCCTACAAAGTCATGATCATGCTCCAAATCCATCAACGATGTCACAATTGTGCGTCCTCCTCCTTCTTCACCGAAACTAAAATTTTTTCCCTCTCTTCTTCTTCCATTTTCTTTTTCCAAATTTTCTCATTCTTATCTTATTCAACTAACACATAACTCATCTTTTCTACTTCCCTTCCAATTCAACATAACACTAATAAATCAAAACCCAAGATATAAACCTAATCATCAAAAACTATATATCATCCACACAAATCCCATTTTCTGCATTTTTCTATCTTATCATTCACGCAAATCCCATTTTCTACATTTTTCTATCATCACAATCACTTCATTTAAAACCTCTCTATATATCATGACCTTACCCAATTCTCATTCCTTATCATCAAACTCATTTAAATTCATTTCTATTGATACTCAATATATTGAAGCATGTACAGTCAAAAACAAACCTTATGCATATTTCACAATATAAAACATAGTACATACATATACTCATCGATTTTCATGAACTTCTATCCCATTTTCATTTTACTATAATTATCACAAGTATTTCAGTCTAATACATGCATTATCAAAATACCATTTATAATATCACAAAGCTTAAAACTCAACATACTTGAGTTAGCTAAATTTCCAACAAATCAGATTTTGGTTAATGGATGAACACTAAAATTTTAACAGAAATCAAACTCTCTCTCTCTTTATCTATGAGCTGAAATTCTTGCTTGATGTAAGATTCAATAACCAATTTCACAACAGAAATAGCTTGGTGTTTTCGGTGAGGATGAAGAACAACATAAGTGAAGAATATGCAAGCTGCATAAATTTCCTGACTAAAAACATAACTATATGTATTACACTCTCACTGTCATATGTCACCATGCATGTAAGCTATTTGTCAATATTTAATCAGTCCATGTGCCAGACTAAAATTGGTCCAATTTTAACATTTTTTTCCTATTCTAAAATACCCCAAATTTTATTTTATAAATTTCCTAAAATTCACCAAAAATTTTAAAATAATAATTATTATCACCAAAAAAAGTTTCAACACAAATAATCCATGATTCCCATTTAAAAATCAATTCTAACCCAGAAAATGTCAATGAATGCATTTTCAGTCATATTAATGTGCAAAAATCAATATTCCCATGTATGTGTATGTCATATTCAATTTAAGCATGATATGCATTTTTCTAGTTTCTCAGTAATTTCTTATAATACACTATTATAGCCTTAACATGGGAAACGAGATGTTACACTTATGGTAGGCTAATAGGTTACTCTTGAGTCTAATAACAACTAATCATAAGGTTATCAACCAAACTACTCAGGTTAAAGTTTATAGAATTGCTTTATATATTTGTGAATCCTGCTATTAGTTTGACACTAATTACGAGGATTTATGTATTATCCTATTTCTAGGGTTACAATTAACTCCTTCCAATTACAGTAGATCTATTCATACATAGCATATCTCAATCTCTATATTATGAAATCATATTATGCCCTAATATTTTGGATCTATTAGAACATATATGAAAAATGTAATTGAATCTCAATATATCAATCTAAACAATTGCATTAAATAAATGAATCAAAATATGTTATTTTATAAAACTAAGGTTTATCTAACCTAGACACTAAGTAAATTTAGTTATACGTGATAGATTATGAAATCAAAGATAAATAGAAAGAAAAAAGAATTGAAACATAATTCTAAATTTGCCTAATTGTCTCCTATTGAATATTCTTACAAGGTAGAGTTTTGATCTTGTATTTAGATGGATATTTTGATGATATCTTTGTGTTTTTCCACTTAGCTAAATCAAAATCCCCCCTTGTGAATGATCTCAACCTCTATAATCACCTCCTAATGTTTGTACTCCTCTTTTGGCCTTTGAATAGGTCTTTTATAGTAAATTTTAAGGTTCTAAGTGATGCACCTTCTGATACACGAATGTGTATAACCCAAGATACCCAAAGTTGATGATTTTGCATGGTCTGAGGGAAGTCCACTAGATAATGCATAAGCATGTAACCCTTCTGTGCTTCACATCTTCATTTTATGACACCTTTTCATCTGAATTATTCTCCTATTTGTCCATAAAGGTAATTATAATCGATAAACATACTTATAGCAAATTAAGTACCAAATATATAATAAAAGCATAAAATATCAAGTAAAAATACATCAAATATAAGGTATAAATATGATCAAATATGCATCTATTAAGAATCTTTAGATTTTTAGGATTGTGTGAGACTAAAAGGCAACTTTTGCATTATACAAGAATTAAACAAATTAGAGTGTCTTAAGATAAGAAGAAAGTAAATTCGGAGAGAAAAGATTGGATTTCCATCAATATTCAACTAAAGAAAATCTCAATTTTAAGATATACGAGAATAAGTTTTTTTAATGTTCTTCGTTAATTATTGTTAGTTTTCTTTATCTTAGTATGAAATAAAATACACTAGATCTAAATAGGATGATCCTTAAAACTATTTGTTTGGATTAATTCAAATTTAAATTTCATATACAAATATTAATAGATAATATGTATGAATAGATAATTATATAAATAGTAAGAGTTGAATGATTTCAAGATAGGACCACATAAATCATTTGATTTATATTCAAATATATAAGGGAAATTCATTAAATGAGTTAATACATTTTTAGGATCTCATGAGGACTATTGGTCATTTACTAAATATCAAAAATTTAATAAGTTATATCAATAACAATGAATGACTAAAGAATGAAAACGATAAACAAATTTAAATAACAAAATAAGGTAATGATCAAGAAATAATTCAATCTATGAACAAACTAGATTTAGGTAAAGTTTCCCCTAAATTTTTTTTCTCTATTCCATTTCATTATGACTTAATGAATGATTCTAGTTTTTTTGTAGCGCCCCCTTACCGTAGGGTACACATCGGGACGCCCGCAGGTCGCTCCGACACTTAACCCAAGATAAAGGTGCACTACCGAGCAAACCGACTAAAATCCACATGGCATCGCAATCATTAAACCACAATATCGAAATCACTAAATCTTTAAAACTATAATATTAATCTCGATACAATCATCCATCGGAAATATAGATAAGTCTATCAGTCCCCTAAACAAAACTCAAAAAAGGAAACTGATACAAAAGTCTATACTAAGTCATCCTCAAAAATCATCCCAGCTGACCGACCTGTGTGCCATCACTTCTCTTGCCAGCATGCTCGCACGGCAGGACAAGACTATCTCCGGAGCTAGGGGTCTAATCTATCAGTCCTGAAAAATTAGATGCAATTTTGGGTGAGTTTGCGAACT
>JANIJH010000002.1:48413206-48425789 GCA_024520975.1 Erythroxylum areolatum
TCTTAATAATAATAATAATAACAACAACAACAACAATAACAACAACAACAACAACAACAATAACAATAACACACGCTTCACACTAGAGGATAAACTATACATAGACAAAGTTGAAGATAAATGAATAGGGTCATTAGGAAGTGTTTCCATTACTTATAGGCTCTTTTCTTACTCACTCTTATCAAAAGACAATGTTATCGCCAGTCAAGACACGAAAAATGGCTCTGATACCCCTGGGAAGTATATGACAACCAAACTGGCTCAAAAAACTCTTTAGATAAGACCATCGACTAACCAAAGTCAGATTGGAGGTTGCTGAGGTGTCTGGTAGACGATTTTGGTGCAAATCTAGGAACTCTTGTAACTATTGATAAATTCCAAGTATGATGAACGAGATAATAAGGCCCTTCTCTCTACGACCACACATAACTCTCATCTTTCCTTTTAGGAACTTGCTCTCTTCACGACTCTTTTTCCCTTTTTAAAACAACAGTCGCAACATTACCTTCACTCTTTCCCTGTTAGACTTTAATCTTACAATGAAATTATTTTATAAAGTAGTCTTAGACTGTCTTAGACTTTCTGATACACAAGATCCTCAAAAGAAGCAAGTGTAAAGCATACTTGTCTCTATACCAAAACAGATAGTAACATGACTCAAGACTTAAAGCTTTCAGGAGAGGGAGAACTTAGAGAAAATGGACAACACTCAAACCAAACTTCATTAATCTTCAATGTAAGAAGAACCTATTTTACAACCTGCTTACAACTGAAGAGTGTAACAGCTCTTGTGCAATATATGGTCCAGGCTGATCGAATCCATCTTTAAAATGCGTACACATAAATTCAATTTCTTTAATGCCAATGATGTTTTTCAAGGTTAAAAGCGTAATGCCATGTTATTTAGTAAGATCCAAGAATTGTTGCAGTAAGGCCTGATGTTCCTTATGGGTTTTTTAGAATAGAAGAATGTCATTAATGTAAATGATTCCACTATAGAAGATAGGCCCATAGATCTTGGTCATTGTTCTTTGAAACACTGATGGGGTGACTTTAAGCCTAAATGGCATAACAGTCCATTGGTACTATGCATTGGGAATGCAGAATGCAGTTTTGTATCTCTCAAATGGGTGAATACCCAGTTGCCAAAATCTTGCCTTAAGATCAAACTTGGAAAAGATAATAACTTCTTTGAGAAATAGTACCTAAATACTGATCTTTAGAATCCATCTTTGAAATGCAAAGTGGGATCATCCAACCTGATATTGAAATCAGGTGTTATTGTCAGAATGACATTTCCATTATTGAGCGTTGTCAACAAGGTACCAATTAAGGCGTTCTAGTAGGTTGTGTAGGTAGTATCTAGAAGAGATATCCTGGCTATAGCAGGTATTCACTTTCTTCCATGAAGTGTAAGAACAAGGCATATAGGTCCAACATGAAGATGTATATGATTGTGCTCCCTCTAAAGAGAGATCAACTCTTTAGGGATTTCAAGCTTTACGTATTGTTCTACAGTTATAAATATGAGACTACACTGTTCCAATCTGGAACTCTAAAGTGATTTCTTTGAATGAGATGTAGACAAAATAGTACAAATACTTTTTGTCCAAGAACAATCACAAGAATATATACTGTACGAACTTAACAAAGGTAAAGAAGACTCACAAACACGATTTTTTACAGGCACATGAGTAATCTCTACAAGATGTTCTATATGATTAGATAACACACACTTTACATTAGAGGGTAAATTAGACATAAACAAACTTGAAGATAAATGAACAGGGTCATTGGGTAGTGTTTACATTACTTATAGGCTCTCTCCCTACTCACTCTTATCAAGAGACAATGTTACCACTGGTCAAGACACGAAACTTGGCTTTGAAACCACTGAGCCCCCCTATAAGGCCTTACAAGGGGAAGTGAAAGCAAATCCTAAATATACCCCCCTCCTCTGCTTTAACCTGAACACGCAGGTGGGGCCCTCATATAGGCACTTCACTATAAGCTGCATCCTATTATCTTTCAGGGATTTGAACTCACGACATTGGGTAAACTTAGGTCTAACCTGGTGGCTCTGATACTATTAAGCTACCCAAAAGGATCCTTGAAGGTAGAAGCGCACGCAATCACTTATAGAACCACCATGATCCCCTTACGCATACTCTAATGATGCAATGCTTAGCCATACTGACGCACTGGCCTACGAGTCGCATCTTGTTATCTTTTAGGGATTTGAACTCGTAACGTGGGGGACCTAGGCCAAAACTCGGTGGCTCTGATAATACTGAGCCCCCCATAAGGCCTTACAAGGGGAGGTGAAACCAAATCCTAGATATTAGTTGTATAAGTGATTTGGTGCACTTTTACCTTCAATGATCCTTTTGGGTAGCTTAATGGTATCAGAGCTAGTAGATTTTAGCCTGGATGGCCCCATGTCACGAGTTTGAATCCCCAAAAGATAACAGGATGCAGGTTGTAGGCTAGTACGTCATCATGGCTAAGCATTGCATCATCAAAGTATGCGCAAGTAGATCGTGATGGTTATATAAGTGATTTGGTGCGCTTCTACCTTCAAGGATCCTTTTGGGTAGCTCAGTGACCAAAGTCGGATTGGAGGTTACTGAGGTGTCTGGTAGACTATTGTGGAACAAATCTAGGAACCCTTGTGACTATTGGTAAGTTCCAGTTATGATAGATGAGACAACAAGGCCCTTCTCTCCACGGGCACACATGACTCTCATCTTTCCTCTTAGGAACCTAACTCTCTTCCTAACTCTTTTTTCCCTTTTGAAATAATAGTCACAATAGTACTTTCACTCTTTTCCCGTTAAATTCTAATCTTACAACATAATTGCTTTATAAGCAGTCCTAAACTGTCTTATACTTTCTGATACAAAAGATCCTCAAAAGAGGCGAATGTAGAACATACTTATCTTTGTACGAAGATAGATAATAACATGACTCAAGACTTGAAGCTTTCAGGAGAGAGAATGGAAAACACTCAAACCAAACTTCATTAAACTAACTTCAACTTAAGAAGAACCTATTTTACAACCTACTTACAATTGAGGAGGAGCCTTGCTTGTGTAGGCGAAGCAAGGGTAGAAAAGTAAATCTCTCAAGAGACACACCCATTATAACTTTAAAAAAGAAAGTAACTTTAAAATACAATCATCATACCTTTAACAAAGCTACTTTGAAAAAGTAAACTACTATTCAAAAATTAAACAGTATGATGCTAAGAAGGAATCTTGAATAGTGGTTTGTGGGCCACAAAGATTCTTTGTCATCAAAAGATTAAAAAAAAGCAAAATCCTAAAAATATGAGTCCCACTTTAGAGGGTTAAAGTGAGATCAGTACCACAATTAGGTTCATCTGTCAAGTCCATCTCTTTGTCAATCTGTTTAATAAGGTGATGACATTACTAGTAGCCTAATTGGGAGGCCATGGGCTAGAAATAGAGTTGGATTCCTGTGTAAGACTAGATGGGTGGCTGGAATTCATGGATCTTCTAAATGTAGGAAAAAGAATGTCACCAGCGTGTATGTGGAGAATATGGTCATTTACTGATGTCCACCGGTTTATGGATGGAGTTATAATAGGAGTCAAAAGAGTATTATGTCCATAATAATGTCTAAGAGATGTATAGATGGTAGAAGGGACCAAGCTTTGAGATTGATTTAATTGGTCTAAGAAAGAATGTAATTCTTCTGTTAAGAATGTTCTTTCCATAAGCCAATCTGTAGAAGCATGCCAAAACTGGAGATGATTGAATGTACGTAACTGTCCAGAGTCAGTCAGACAATAGTGTCGGTGGATGAGGTAGATGGCATAAGCTTTTCGATTATCCACAGAAGAGTCCCATAGGTAATGATGAGTTAAAATTTGAGACATATCAATGCGCCATTTGTCCAATGGTTGAAACCATTCTAGAAAAGTCCATAAGAGTGAAGCAGCGTTGGTTGGATCAGACAAATGTCTATAAACATGAAGAGGTGAAAAAGAAATAGAACAAGTATAAAGGGAAAACAAAGCCTAGAGATGCCATAATGTAGGCTCTTAGATAGCATCATAGATATGATACATAAGTTTGCAGGGGGTAATGACATCAAAATAACCAGGAACTGGTAAAATATCAAACTTGAGAAGAGTAAGATGCAAATAAGAAAACAAACTTTGTTGAAGAAGCAGAAAAAGTTCCGAAACAGTGGTTGGAGGATGAGAAAACAAAGAAGGAAACTCTTTTTTGTATTTTGCAAACTTAGGAAACTCCATTAACTAAAACAAAGGAATATGAAGCTTTAATGAAGATGAAATAAGCATGAGAGGTTTGACAGTCTAGAACGATAGTCAGCAAATGTATTATAGTGACCATTAATGTGGCAGATGGAGAATTTATAGCAAGAAAACCACTCCTGCCAACACAGCAATTGACTATTGGGAATCTTTTTCTTGGGTTGATCAAGAATTTTTGGAAAAGAGATGCTATCCATTTCAATGAAAAAATGATAAGGAGTGAGGTTGAAAGCAAACTTTTCTATATCTCTTTTGACTGCGAGATTCTCCTTACAACTGATATGGTAGTGACCTTTAGAAGAACTAAATTGGCCTCTTGCATGTCCACAATAATGTCGATTGCCATTGATTTCTTCAACAAGCATATGACCTTAATGATTTTCACTAGCATCAGTCTGTAAGATGTGTTGTCTAATGTTAAGAACCTTTAAAGGTGGAGGATTCTAAGAAAGATGCTTTAGGTGCTTGACAACCTCAGTTTGTTCTATCGTCCAAGGTGGTCGAATTTTTTCCCAACAATTTGGATAAGGATGAATTGTAAGCTGTCACGTATGGTAGGAACTCACGGATGTAATTAACAATCCTGAAGAATTGTTGTATCTATTTCACAACGAGATGTTCATCAGGAAAGTGCAATAACTCTTATGCAATATGTGGACTAGAATGATAGAATCCATCTTTGAAATGCAGACCCAGAAAATCAATTTCTTCAGTGCCAATGTCGCTTTTCGAGACTGAAAGCATAATGTCATGCTGTTTAGTAAGATCCAAGAATTGTTGCAGTAAGACCTGATATTCCTTATGGGCTTTTTAGAACAGAAGAATGTCATCGATGTAAATGATTGTACTGTAGAGGATAGGCTCATAGATCTTGATCATTATTCTTTGAAATAGTGATGGGGCTTCTTTAAGCCCAAATGGCATAACAATCTATTGGTACTATGTATTAGAAATGTAGAATGTAGTCTTGTATCTCTCAATTGGGTGGATACCCAGTTGCCAAAATCCTGCCTTAAGACCAAACTTGAAAAAGATAATAGCTTCTTTGAAAAATAGTGCCTGAGTACTGACCTTTGGAAGAAGAAACTTGTCATTTTACAGGAATGCATTCAGAGGCTTGTATTCAATGACTAATCACTTTTTTCCACATTTTTGCCTTGAACGTTTATTAACATAGAATGCCTGGCAAGCCCAATCCAACGTTGTGGGCTCAATAAGTCCTTGCTTCAAAAGGATAGCACACTAATCTTGTTCGAGCTCTAGATCATCAGGGTTCATTCCTAGATGTATGGCTTTTGTGGGATTTATATCTTCATTCTTCTTGAAAGGTAGACCTATGAAAAAGTAAGCATTTTTCCACAGAGGATACGAATGAGAAAACTATGCATGAGATTCAAGACAATATTCCAATAGTTTATCTCGCAGTGCGATATATAGTGCAGGAACTTAGGTTAGTTCAAACACATTCTTTATTTCAGTGTATGGACTAAAAAATGATCGATACCTGAGGCTTGTGGGTAGGATCTATAAAGGTGAGGCTTTACTTTAAAAATCCATACCAACGAGAATGTCTGGGCCCAGTAGATTGCTTCCAAGAACTTTAGTCCAAACTGTACACTATGGAAAGAATCGAATTCCAATTCTTCTTTTCGTGATTAACCCAATTTTGAAGGAGTTACCATCAGCAACAATAAAATATTCATCATGTGAAATCCATATGTCAGATGATAAGATATTAGCTTTCATGATCATACAGCTGGATCTAGTATCCATAAACCTGATAGCTTTAATGGGCTTATTATCTTTATCCTGTTGAAAGAGTTGGATCTGGACATATGGTCGTTGAACTGGTGTACTATCTAATTTCATACATGTCTGTTGTATCATGTATAGTGAATCATCCTCTAGAGAAGTAGAGGAGTCAAAGGATTCTTCATCTATAGAAGTTGTGATATAAACAGCAAACTTTGTGTCCTTGTCTTCATGTGATTGTTCTTCAATTAAATCTTCAAAGTTGTTGGAAGAATGAATAGGCAGAATTGATTGCATCTACTTCAACAACTTGACATCCTTTTTTTTTATAAGGACATGTTCATGCAAAGTGTCCATGTTGTCCACCGAGAAAACAACATTTAGCTTTCTGGCGATGAGAGGATTTCTTGAAGAATCTAACCATTCTTCTTTTCTTTCCATTCTTGCTCTCATAAATTTTCCTTAAAGGCTTGTAGCCTTCCATTTGTCTGCGGAATTTTCTTCAATAATAGACTTGTCGAAGATGAGCTTTCTTCTTGCTATGACACTCCCAAGTCTTTTTGTCTTTGTACTTGATCTAAAGATAAGGCTTCTTGCAAGCCTATTTGAGAACTGGACCACCCTTAATGATGTTTTTGAATAAGGCATGTTGATCATATAACTTATCAAGAGAAGTTAAAGCAAGCTGGTATATTTCTCCAAGAGATATGTTTTCCATATTTCTCTGTAAAGAAACTATAGTCCTTTGTAACTCTGGTTACAGTTGGTCTGGAAGTGATGAGATAAAAGTATAACGCAGATTAACATCATTCCATCCATTCAAGAGATAGTACATTTCCATCATACGTTGGTAATGCTTTTGAATATCATGCTTGTCATGTGAACAACATTTCATTGCAAAATATTCCTGACAGATCTGCATGTCAATAAGCTAAAAGTCACCAATGAATTCCTTATGAATTATTCCAAGAGAGCTCCGGCTGTAGTGACTTGGATATACTGAATTCTTTGATAGTCATTAATCCTTTGCCACCATTCTCACAAAGTACCAATGAGACGAGATGTAAACTCAAACAAAATATCTGGTAAATGATTATTTAGTCGAGTCATTTATAGATTTATCCATGCACCAAATTCATGTAGTCATTCTCTCCATTTCTTTGGAGGTAGATCATCAAAAGTAAACCAAAGTCCTGAAGTAGGCTTGGTTGAGCATGTGCAGCTAGCTGAGTTGGTGTTGCTTGTGGTGTTGGTTCAGTTCTGAAAGGTTTAATACCTATGGATTTGCTTCACTTATTTCTGGTTCAACTTTAGTGGGTTTAAGGATAGTCATCAGAACATGAGATAATTCTAATAGACTAGCTAGCTGTTTTGAGGAATCAGAAGACGGTTCGGAGATTTGTTCAGATGATGACTTAGAGATTGTTGCAGAGACTTCAGATGTTGGGACAGAGGCTTCAAAATAAGCATTTGTATTATATAATTGAGCATAAGAATCTTCTACAGTACGTGTAGATGCAAGAGTTGCGATGAACTATGTGTGTGGAGACATTAGAGGTCTATAGATCTGTGACTGTTTACTCCACTGATTAACTGGTTCAAATTTAATGTATGAAGGTGATGGCTCAGGAACCTTTAATGTCTCAAAAACTTGTTGCTCAAGAACTTTATCTGACTTTGGCTTTGGCTTTGACCTTTTAGGTTTTTCTTGAGCTTTATGAGGATAAATATACCGTCTAATCAAAGGATAGTTGAACTTGAAGGCCTTTGAATAGTCAACTTCTTTTGGATACGTCTGATACATAGGAGATAGGTATGTTGGCTGAGTATTTAGAAATAATGAAGAGGATGAGCCATATACTATCCTTGACTGTGCAGATTGCATATTGACTTCCATTTATTGCACAATACCTTGTATCTTATAGATTTCTTTAACTTTAGCGTCGAAGTCAAGTCTAAGATAATGTGTAGCAATGTAATGTTGAAGATCAGCATCAAGTCGTTGAATCTAAGCTTTGTAAGATTGATACATTTGTTGGATCAACTAAAAGACTGCGACGACTTTGTATTGCATAGCCTAGGTTTGGTAATTGATTCCATCTAGCTTAGAATCAATTCGTCAAAGAACTTTATTCTGTGTTACTGCACTTGATATTTTCCAATTCAGAACTTTATCCAAAGGATTTGATACAAGTGTTCCTTGTAAAGTGATTCATGTGGCTCGTATATAAGGGTTACAGACAACCCTCATTGATTCATCAGTATTCTTGTGTAAAAAAGGAAAGTCTTCCTCATATGGCTTAACCATCATACAGGGTATAGGAGTAGGAGTCATAACAGGAACTATTGGCTTAGACTGACAAGTAGAAGATTTTAGCATCTCTCAAAGAGACCTAGGTCTGGATCTTTCTATCTGTAGACCTTTAAGATTGCTGGAATCATCTAGATCTTGATCATCCTTGTGTGGATGATACTATTGAGAAGGCATACAATGAGATTTTGGCCTTTTCTTCTTCCTTCTCCTTCTGGCATATCTTTCATCATCATCATCACTATCTAACTCAGGATTAAGACAGATTTCACAGTCGGGTTCGCACATAGATGGGTCGACGTCCCATACAAAATGTCCACGATGATGACTAACATAAACTGGATCTCCATTAGATTTGAAATAATAGATACGAGGACTAGATTTACCTTCCGTATGTGAAAATACGGGATGGATCAGAAATATTGCCCCAGATGTAGAAGGTCTAGATGGATCTTCATTGGGCCTTGCATAGATGAACTTCACCATTCCATCTTTTAATGTCCTCATAATCGGAGGAGTTGTGGTATGAAAAGAGTGTCGATGAGGAGCGTGGAACACCTTTTGGTAATTGGTGATCCATTTAGTAGGCATTAACTTTTCAAGCTCCTATGCTGGAAGTTGCTTCGGGATCTGGATGATAGTAGTCTGATCATTGGAATGATCAGTAACCATGTAAAGGGCATCTGAAGTAGAATTTGGACAGTTAAGGTCCAAATCATGATTCTATAGACGATAAATCATCTGGTGATGTAAAGTAGCTATGATGGCTGTAGGATCTTGATCTGCTCCAGTGATCTAGATCTAAACTTGCAGACATTCAGACAAAGTGGGATCGTCCAACCTAATATTGAAATCATGTGCTATCATCAGAATGACACTTCCATTATTGAGTGTTGTCAGCAAGGTACCAATTAAGGCATTCTAGTATGTTGTGTAGCTACTATCTAGAAAAGATATCCTCTTTGTAGCAGGTATTCTCTTTCTTCTATGAGGTGTAAGAACAAGGTGTATAGCTACAAGATGAAGATGTGTATGATTGTGCTTCCTCCAAAGAGAGATCAGCTCTTTGGGGATTTCAAGCTTTACGTATTATTCTGTAGTGGTAGATTTAAGGCCATAGTGTTCCAATCTGAAACTTTGGATGATTTCCTTGACTTTAGGATGAGATGTAGACAAAATAGTATGAATACTTTTTATCCAAGATGATTACGAGAATATATACTGTACGGACTCAACAAAGATAAAGAAGATGCACAAACACGATTTTCTATAGGTACATAAGTAGTTTCTTCAAGATGTTCTATACGATTAGATAACACACACTTTACACTAGAAGGTAAACTAGACATAGACAAAGTTGAAGATAAATGAACAGGGTCATTGGGTAGTGTTTCCATTACTTATGGCCTCTCTCTTTACTCACTCTTATCAAGAGACAATGTTACTACCGGTCAAGACATGAAAGCTAGCTTTGATACCACACCAAGCAAAAATATGGACAACTTATTTGTACGATAGTAAAATGTTATATACAAGAATCAATTGAAAAGTTAAGGCTAAGATGATAACTTTTGAAGATTCTATGGCGGATAAATGAATCAGTAAGAAAGGGAATGAAACTAATAAAAAGGATCGAAATGGGTTATGTTCCTTAACTTACAAGCACAAGTCAAAAGACTAATGGACATACTCTGTTCATCAATCGGAAGCTCTTCGACAAGCAAAAGGGGTGACAACTTCTCTACTAAAAGCTTTTGAGCATGTAAAAGGGGCAATGATTTAAGAGGAAGCTCTTTGATACTCATAAATAACCTACTCAATTAAGGTAGGCTCATCTATTCATGTTTAGAAATTAATCAAGAGGATCCATACAAAATTGGTATTAGACCATTATAAGAGGGTTAATTTTAAGCTTTAGAAAACATAAATTTGTGTGTGAAGCTCACTTCATGAGTAATAAGAGGAGACCTAGGGACTTTTCTTCCCCATTTGATAGTCTCATATGATACACCTATAGATTCAATGTAGAAGTTATAAAAATGTCAAACTTAATCCTTATTATAGTGGAAATAATAGTTGAGAAAGGCGTATATCATCACCAACTTATATGGAAATTACTCCTAATGGATAAGACATATTTTAAAGACGTAGGAACAAGCTTAATGCTTTATTGCCTTAAGGGAGGCATATCACTCTTTAGGGAACGTTGAGAAAAAATCCAAGGTTGTAAAAGGACAAGGTAGAAAAAGGCAATATACTCAAGAAGACCTCAAGATAAAAGAGGAATTGATTTAAGTTGGTGGTGTACAAATTAAATTTCAACCTTTATTATAGGAAAGAGAGATAAAAGAAGCATACATTTGCGCTAGAAAGACAAAAAGCTATTAGGGAAAAAGTGCAAAGTTTATTGAACCAACATAAGATACAATATCTATGGTATTTGGGCAACAAAATGATGGTTAATAAGCCAAGTGAAAAATGATGCATATATATATATATGGATTTTATAAACCTTAACAAAATTTTTGTAAAGGACAAGTAAATCTTGTCTAAAATAAACTAGTTGGTGGATGCATCTATTATCCATAAATGGATAGGCATAGATGTGTATTTGAGATATCACTAGATCTCTATATATGGGTGATACATTAAGAACACCTTATTCATTATGAACAATGACATATAATATTATTGACTGATGATTTATAACCTAAAAATATGGAGCAAGATACTAAAGGTTGGTCGCTAAAGAATTTAAACCACTACTAGGTAACAATGTGGAGGCGAAATCAATGATGATTGTTAAGATAAAAAATGGTGTGATCTATATTATATAAAAGATTTCTTTGAGATAGGGTGAAGATTTGGACAAAATTTAACCATCATAAATGTGTATTCAGTATAACTATTGAAAAGGTTTTAGATTTTATAGTTACCCAACATTGTATAAAGTTCAACTTAGAGAAGATAAAGGCAATTCAGACTATAGAATCCCTATGCTTTGTTAATGTAACATCCCACCCCCGATGGGAAGGGTAGAATAGTAATTTAGAAAGGGCTAAGAGTGTTTTGTAACATATCCATGCATATTCTTACATGTGAATCGTGAAAGTTGCACATGAAAATGACTGTACATGCATTCATGACATTTCCCGGTATATGTGCCTAAATGGAATTTTATTTTAGAAAATGTGGTTTATGGGCTTGAAAAACTAATTGGAGTGGATTATTATGTGTTTTATATTTTTGGGCAAATGTAGAAATTTTTCTGAAATTTTTTTCGGGAAAATTTTTTGGATCGGAAAAATCGCCACACGGTTGACCGATTAATTTCCGGTACCAAAAATTTCTATCCAATGGCACTAGAAATTTAGGTTAATGATTTTAGGATTTACTAATTAGAGCCATTGAAAATTTGGGTGCCAATTGGATTAAACATTTGGGTGACAAATGAACTAGGGATTAATCATTATTAAGTCAAAAATAAAAGATGGTTAATTAATTCTTTGTTTTTGTGTGGTGCGTGTCATGACATGTGTCATGACACTTACTAAGCTTTTAATTTCTTTGTTAAACCCACGACACTTTAGAATAACAAGGCTATCTTCATTTTCTTTCATCGTATACTCTCTTCTTCTTTTCTTTCTCCATACGACTTTGACACTCCCTCACTCCCTATGTGAGTTTTGTTCATTTTCAACACTAACCACCTCAAGATCCTTGCTATCTCTTCATCTTGTTTCTAAAAACCTAACCTAGTCCTCCTTGAGGAGATGTTGTCGTGGGTGGTGAAAGGAAGGAGAGAATTAGTGATTTTGGAAGTTTATTAGGTAAGCTTTGTGTTTTATGTTTGTTTTGGTAATTAAATGTATTATTTGTGATGGTTGTGAACCAAATGGCATGAAAATTGTGTTGGTGTATATGGTTAGGTACTTTGTTTGTTAAATTGATGGTTGATTAATGATTATGGAAGTAGAATTGGAATTGGAATGATAGAAATTGGTTGAGTATCAAAGCTGGAAAATTTACTTGGTACATGTTTCAATGTTTTTGCCATAACTAGTTGTGGGGTTAAGCAATTGAGGTAAAGTTTGTCTTAAATTAAAATTGAGACTTTTGGCTACAATTGTTGTGAAGGAAGTGCTGCCCAATTTTGCTTAGAATAGTGTTGAATCTTGCTTTGAAAGTGAAGTATAGGTGCAGTATGAACAGTACCC
>JANIJH010000002.1:48495141-48525791 GCA_024520975.1 Erythroxylum areolatum
AAATGCCGGGAAACATCATGAATGCATGTGCCTACAAGTGCATGTGCCAATTGACTCATTCCTCTAAAATTAGAGGTTAAGTGCATGATCAATCAAAACATGAAATGCAAACCACTAGACTGTCCCAATTGACCAATTTATCCTTCCCATCGAGGATGGGATGTTACACCCCCCGTCTAAGAAATACTTTGTAAGTATGGATGTCACTTTCTTATAATGTGAGCCTTAGTTCACCACACATCAAACTCCTCTTCAAGGGGAGAATGAGAGTGAAGAGGTGTTGCTTGATAATGTGATCTAAGGAGAGAGAACAATTCAAGGGGAGAAACCAAGTTTGGTTTAGGAGGATCAAGGTAGGCACTTAGATAGACTAGAATTAAAGACATATACATGATAAGATAAGATGATTTATATAAGCCTATTCAAAAAGGTGTTAAAATTTGCACTAAGCACCCAATTTCTAACTTTGTTTCCTATAATTTACTATCTCCCTCCTATAGAACCTTTGTCTTATCTGTTTCCTCTCTATATTTTCTATAGGATTGGAGAGAAGTAATGGAAAATGTCCAATGGAAAGAAGCTATAGATGAGGAAATGAAGGCCTTAGCAAAAAATGAGACCTGGGAACTTTTCATTGCTCCAGAAAGAAAATGGACAGTTGGCTGCAAATGTGTATTCACAGTAAAGCAAAAGAAAAATGGATATATTGAGAGACCCAAAGAATGTATATATTGAGAGACACAAAGTAAGATTGGTGGCTAGAGGGTTTACTCAAACATATGGAGTAGACTATCAAGAAACCTTTGCTCCTGTTGCTAAGATGAATATAATATGAATTCTAGTCTCTTGTTCAGCTAACCTAGATTAGGACTTACAAAACAATTTAACATTAAAAATGCTTTCCTTCATGGGGATCTGGAAGAGGAGATGTATATGGAAATTCCTCCCAGGTTTGAAGATGAGAAGACACAAGGAAAGGTTTATAGGCTAAAAATGACTTTGTATGGGCTGAAGTAATCACCCAAAGTATTGTTTAAAAGGTTCAGTAGGGTCATGATTTCCTTTGGTTATCAACAGAGTAATGCAAATCATACCTTATTTATCAAGCATTCCTATGGTAAGATCACTCTTCCCATTGTCTATATTGATGACATTATGGTAATTGGAAGTGATATAGAAGAGTTGGTTAGGCTAAAGAAACTCCTTAAGAATTTGAAATTAAGGATCTAAGGGAGTTGCAATACTTCTCAGGAGTTGAAGTTGCTAGATTAAGAAGAGGAATCTTTATCTCTCAGAAAAAGTATATCATAGACTTGTTAGAAGTAATCTGTATGATGAGTTATAAACTAGCTGAATCTCCTATCGAGAGCAGCCATAAACTATAAGCAAGAATAGATACATCAGTAGACATGTGGAGATATCAGAGGTTAGTTATGAGACTCATTTATCTCTCTCACATTAGACCAGATATAGCATATACAGTTAGTCTGGTGAGTCAGTATATGTATGATAGGCGAGAATCACACTTACAGGTAGTATTTCTCATCCTACGCTATCTGGATTCTACATCAAAAAAGGGTCTTATGTTTACTAACAATGGTCACCTTAAGATAGAAGCATTTATAGACACTGATTAGGCTAGATCTCTAGATGATAAGAGGAAACCTAATCACTTGGAGAAGCAAGAAACATAATGTAGTTAGTAGATCTAGTCTGGAAGCTGAATATAGAGCTATGGCTCAAGTTGTGTGAGATCTCTTTTAGGTAAGAAAGCTAATGAATGAAGTACAACTGACGAATGGAAGAAATTCATCTTTTTACTGTGATAAAAAAGATGACATTAGCATAGCTCTCAATCCTATTCAATATGATAAAACAAAACACATAGAAAATTGACTGACACATCATAAAGGGGTACTTATGAATGATTCTTTACACTTATCCTATGTGGGGTCTAATGAACAACTAGCAGATGTCTTCACCAAATGAATCTATAACAAATAATTTCATAATTTTGCTTGCAAGTTGGGCATGTGTGATATCTATGCACCAACTTAAGGGGGAGTGTTAAGTAACGTTATTATCATAGTTATTATAATTGATTTTATTTCCTTGTATACACTTAGGAACTGATAGTTGTAGTGATTTCCTCCTATAATTGAGGATTTGATATTCCTAAATAATCCTAGACCTTATGTATATAAACTATATGATTTCTCTCTACAAATAATCTTAATTCACTAATAGAAACACTTTTGGTTTCTCTCTGAGTTGTTTTCTTTAGTTATGTTATATTGTTTCCTAAGCTATTACATATGCTAAATTGAAACCTTGAGTGAAGTAAGATAAAGCATTCATGATGTCAATCAATCTATGAGCAACCCCTAAGAACATTTCTTTATACCATTCATATATTAAGAATACCTTTTTCCATATCATTTATATATTAATAGGTTTGTCATCAAAAGGTTGCTAAGTTTGATTGCCATAGTATCAACCAAATTGCTATATCCCATCAATTTAAATGAAATTCATATTCAACCCTAACACCATATCTAATGCTTATAAGCAAAGTTAATGATGAAGAAAAATTTCATTACTTTACAAATGTGTTTTTTTGACTATTGATACATTAAGTATGCAATGACATTTATTGATTCCAATAACTGTAAAATGTTTTGATTATTGGTGTTATGGCATGTGAATACTTGATATTGTTTTGATGGGTTTTGATATACGAAATCATCAACATCAACAATCAAGCATACAATAACATGTCCACACATATTCAAATTGTAGATTGAATGCTACTTTACAGACTTTTTGGATAGTAAAAACCGAGAAAGGAGGTTCTTTGGATGCCCAAAATATGAGTATTATTATAAAATAATTATTTTTCTTGTTTAGTGTAAAAATGAATGTTTAATACTTTTAAGTGGTCTGACAAAAAACCTATTCCAAGAAGTCTAGATTTCATAAATGGATTAAGATAATGGCTTACAATAAACAAAAGAGAGATAAGAGTCAATTTCAATGGGTATATGGTTTAATGATATTGTCTTGAATTATATCTGTACTATCATTGATATTTGTACAAGCAATGGAAATGAGCTAAGGATTTATAAATGTATGAACTTTAAAATGCTAGCGATAAGTGTATTTATATAGGTACTTATAATGGATGGGAAATGTATGACATCGTTTCTTAAATTAATGAAAATGAGCATTAGCTTTATTTAACACCTATATATTTTAAGAAAAGAAAAAAAATATTGTCCATATAACAAGGAAATATAGGCATAAGACTATCCAAAAAGTATTTAATACAACAAGAAGATATTGTACATAGGATTGTACAAAAAGTTTTTAATACAACAAGTAGATGCTACACATATGATTGTCCAAAAGGTATTCAATAGAAAAGATCATTACAAAGTATTATCAATACTATGTACATCAATTGATTATAAATCAGTTGGGATAGCATATTAGCATAGGCTGGCTCTCTTTTGGAGAATATAATCCTCAAGGGGTTCTCTCTAATTAGGTTTCAGTAAAGAAAATAGTACTTCCTAAGCATAGATGTTCCCTAAGCAACTCAAGAATTTTAAGCAATTCTCGAAGTAATCAACTCAAGATAGAAGGGGAAAGAAGATTAGAAGGAATATGACTCACCTTCGAGAGCTCCTGGGAGTACCTCTCCAGATCTACTGCTTTACCAGATGGGTTAATGAAGGAAGGTCCTCGGTTATACACTCAAGACTTCTGATATTCAGAATGAATCCTGTTACTCTTGAAGATTAAGGAAAAAAAACATAATTAAAGATCCCACCTGAGATTTAAATCCTTTCGAGCTAGAGACGAATCAGAGAGAAGCCACATCGCCATCATTTCATTATAGTATTCGGAGCTCCCCATCCTAATTGAGTAATCATTTAAAGAATCAAGAAAGGAGAGGATTTTTTTACCCTAATTATCGATATGTTGTCACTCAATATCCTCGCATCTTTGGTTCCTATGCTGTCATTTAATTTTTTTACTATGTAGTGTTGAATGTCATTGTGTGATCTCACGAGGGAGAGTTTCCTCTCCTTAGCTGTTTACTACACTTCTTCTATTTAATGAATTTTTTCAAATTCTCAAAAAGAAAATACTATGCATGTTAATATTGCATAGGAAATTGTACAAAAGTTAGTCATTCCAAACATACAAAAGAGAGTCATCACTATATAAAACCTTCTAAAGTGGTAAATCAATAAATGAGCTGTCCAAAAAGATCATCAAGTACATCTAAGTTGTGTATAAATATATATTACTGTATACTATACACATCTTTTACTGCTTGCTCTTTTGGATGGTCTAACTTCTTCTTATGCACTTAACCTTGTAAAAATGTCTAATCTTCTAGTTTGATGTTTAAGGGCCTTATATTTATTCCAATTTCTTACGTAGGTTTCTTTCCTTAGATTTATGATGTATTTAATACAAATATTTCTTGAGATGACATTATCACTTAACCCTACTTGAAAGGAAATAATATATTTTCATTTTTACAACAATGAGGAAGCTTATGAGAAATTAATTATGCATTTAAACTTTAAAACTAATTGTGAGAAAGCTTACCATCATTTGGATCATTATAAGTCACCCAAAGATTGACATCTTTTATGTTTTGTAACTATATCCAACTTATTCACATTTCTTGTATGTGACGTATCCACTAATTCATGTTAAAATAGTACTTTTTACTTTTACCAACTTCTTTAATTCTCTTTTTTTCAGCCTTCCAACTATTTTCTTATAGGTAGGAGGATTTATCTTCTATCCATATTCTTCTTTAGGTACTAGATGAAATTGTTCACTTGGTACTAGATTTATGCTTTTCTAATAACATCTCTTATATGCCTCCTTTATATAGTACTTATGTATATAATCTTCAAGATATCCTTTCTATAAGATGAATGTTGAAATTACATGGCTATAGGGGATCCTAGTCAACTTTTATCTCTTACATATGTAATCATTACTTTAAGATTTGCTACATGATTATCATTTATATAGTGCTTAATTTCAAAATTTCCATCAACTAGAAAAATAAGTTATTACTATCATTTGGATAAGAAGGTATTTGGATTTAATATGAAAATCCAAAGTGTCTTTACATATAAAATGAGCCAAATAATTACTAACCTCCTTTTCTCTTTTCTCTAACTTTGACATTATATCAGGGCATATGTTCCCATTATATGCATTTATCTTTTTCTTCTTTTATTGGAATCTCTTTCATGATAGCTCTTCTCATCCCTTCCAAACAAGTCAAGATTGTTTTGTCGTTTGCATTTCTCAAGGATGCATCAAAATACTTTGTAATATTGTTTGACAATAAATTATTATTACATCTTCTAACAAAGGTGTTTTTACACCATCTCACTTCTTGGGAAGACATACTACCCTATCATATGAATCCTTGTTCATACTCTCTATCTTAATTGCCTCAAATAACCTTGTTAAGTAGAATTTAAAGCTATACTCCAAATTTAATATTTGTAAATAACATTCAGTTTATACTTACTTTTTAGATTGACCCACAGATGCCTAAAGTAATAATAAAGTTCAAAATGAATTATGCTTAAATAGTTCACTTTCCATCATATGATTAAAATATGTTTAGTACTAAATAAAATGATAGTTTTATGAAAATACTATTATTAATATCATTGTGTTATCTTTTGTCTATCACTCATAAACATCAATGAGCAATCATTTCCAATAACATCAAATAAGCATTGCAGAAACCATTTTAAACTCTCGTTCTTCTTTACTCCTACCATAGGCCAAGACAATAGAAAAATTTTATCATTTGGATCCCTTCCTATGGTTATCACCAGTTTCTCATTATAGTTTGTCTTCAAATGGAAACTACCTATACATATTTTTGGTCTATAAGTGTTGGAAAACCATATATCACATAATTAAGACATATATAGCATGAACCAAATACACCTTCAAAAAATTTGATGTACAGTGAATTACCTTTGCTGCATTCCATTATAGCAAAAATGTAGACTTTTAGCTTCTCATATTATGCCCCTTCATCTTCAAACTATAAATGTGAGGCATGATTTTTAGCTTTATATACTTTAATGTATGAAATGTATTGTTGGTAATCTCGTGAAAAGAACCTTTTTAACCCTAAAATATGTAAACTAGGACTATCTCTAAAGTGTTAATAATCTACTAATAATCAAATTTCTTACTATCAAAATGTTCTCTTATAAGAATGAGTGTCCTAGAATGTCATAATATGAAATGCATGCCTATCTTATGTAATGTTTTATGTTTTCTCCATCCATATTTCTTTCTTCACTCTACAATAATTCCTAACATTTCATTCTTTATAAATCATTCTTAAACACCATTTGGATACTCTTGTTCTTCAAAGCCTTTCAAAATGGGTTAACAGATCTAAAAATCATTCCCTACTTTAAAACAACTCTCCTATCATCTGCACTAGAAAAGATAAAGCGAATTCTTCTTCTCATCATCTGGACTTCCTTCTAGGTAACTATTGTCTTCTTCATCACCTTTAACCTTATTATCCCTAAATCAATATGATGAACATCTATACATCACTCGCTCGTATTAGATAACTGTTTTTCTATTCCACATTCAAATATATGATTGGTATTTTCTTTAATTTAATACCATAAATCACTAGAATCTGTTAGTTTGCTTTCATTAAATGATATGTAATCCAACTTATTTAATGCTTTAAAGTCTACTTGAACAACTACTAGAATGGGTTCATTTATGGGTGCCTTAATGGTTGCTAAAGTAGCTTCTTTAAAACTTATCTTAATGTATAATGGGTCATCATCATCCTTAATTAACTTAATAGGAATATCTACTACAGGGTTAATGAGTATGATAATTTATGACACTTCTCCTCGTCCATATAGTCCTTAACTTTCTTTCTTCACCTGATCATATGAACTTCCTTACTTTATTATCATTATGTAATGGCCTTAA
The DNA here is from genome assembly GCA_024520975.1 of Erythroxylum areolatum. NCBI lineage: Eukaryota > Viridiplantae > Streptophyta > Magnoliopsida > Malpighiales > Erythroxylaceae > Erythroxylum > Erythroxylum areolatum. The sequence continues at coordinate 48,502,171 of JANIJH010000002.1, forward strand.
ACCATCTTCAAATAACTGATGTGGGAATTTATAAGTAAAATCCCATACTTCTCCATACCATAATGTCTTAGCACTGAGCATGAAAACAACCAATGTAATCTGGTTTGAATTTTAAACATCTATCTAGAATCACTCGAAACTAGTTTTTAGATATAAAGCACTAGACTTTTCTAAAAAAGAACCTATGATTGATCTAAATCCTATATAGAAAAGGAATATACACCTACAAATATAGAAGAAAGATTTAAATCCTATATATGTAAGTTCTCAATTATGGGCATGCTTGTTACATCCTTATATTATAAGTTTTATCAATTCATATTGTAGCACCCCACTCTCGCAAGACACGTACCTGACATCCTGAGTGATATCCGAGTCCATGCCCTGCGAGGGTGGCATGCTAGCACACTTAGTTAATAAAATCTCATTACAAAATCTTTTCTTTTTAAAACAATGCACACATATTCAACATAAATGTTGAGTACACTTATTCAGTTAGATTCACATATAAGGAGTAATTCAAATATCACATTTATGCATCAAAATCATCGGACCTTCAATGTCCAGAATCAACACAATCGAATCACATCTCATTTATAATCACTCAATTCATAACATAAACCAAACAAACAATAAAGTAAGACCATCTAGGTCTATTCAAATTACGCTCCAGATTACCATTAGCTTCCTTGATCTGGAAACGTCTGGATGTGGATGTTTATCCTGCATATCCAAATTATGCAATACATACATTGCACACACATTAATAATTGCACAATCATAAATATCATTTATGCACAAATGTGTATATGGACTATGTGTAATGCATGATCAATGACATTCCTAGGTATTTTTTGATTATTCTCTTCAAATTATCAATCCAATATCAAAACACTCATAAGTAACATTTATACTTAGGGTTCATGTCTCAATAAAACCATTATAATCGCAATCCATAACTCCCTTAGTCAAATTCATATTTTTCCATAAATATCATTTGGGTTAATTTTACAAGTTATTTCTGACTAGATCATGAAGTAATTTGGCAATACTTTCTTTTAAAAAATGTTCCCCTATGTTTTAAGTTTCTAATGACACTAAGATCATTCAAATTGGTTAAGTATTTCAGAAGATATTCTCCAAATAATTCAGACTATTCTTAATAGGATCAATATTGTGTACTTAACTTCAATCTAGAAATTGAAATTCATAGAGATAGAATTAAAATTCGATCTCTTCAGATAATTTGTAGTCTATGTTTCTAGTTTACTCCAATTTAGGAATAATCACATTTGGATCAACACAGATCGATATATAATCAAAATACCTAAGTATGTTCAGTAAAATATTCCAGTTCATACTATTCCAACAGATTCTCTCACTTTCATTCAATCAATCTTTTTCAACTCAAATCAGAAGGCTACCAATTTTCATGGATAGATAGAAAAATGTGTATTGAATATATTGGTTTAAGAATCCAGTCATTTGGAGTTCTATGGAAGAAATTATGGACAAAAGAAGCAAGATTGTTCAGTGTGGAAATTGCTATCGTGCGCCACACGATCGTGAGATCACAATTTTTTTGGAAAGTCATGATCGTGACATGGGACGTCCAATGTAGGCTAAATTTTTCCTTTCATTACATGATTGTGCAATCCCACTTCTCCATCAAAGTCACGATTGTGCATTATACCTTTAGTTACTGCCTATGTCATCCAAAGAAGTCATGATCGTGGCTTAATTAATATCGGTGACCAAACAAATTGAGTCATGACCATGTGACCAACACGCAAGCCTATGCATGTTGTGTCTTATGCATGCTCGTGCATCCTTCTTCTTTCATTTCTCTACATATTCATTCACTACACATTCTTCATTTTCTTCCTCTAGCTATCACTTTAATCATTCTTTCTTATCTCCAGTCATCACCTTACACCTATTTCTTACCTTTAAATTTACTTTTAGTTCATCTTTAAATCACCAAAGTATTCACGTATATATATATACAGTGAAGAGAAAATAGAGCATATATGTCTATCATCTTTCATAAATTTCTATACTCTTCTTATGTATATTTTCATTGATCTTTCTAACTCAGAAACCCTTTTAACACTATCTTATATCATATTTATCCTTAAATATAAAAGAAATCAACACATGTTGTATACTTTGGTTCTTCACTCATGTTTCAGCATATGTACATTTTCATTTTATAACCTCAACATCTAACTATCATGATTCATGTTTCATCTTATGAAACAATGAAAAACCATAAAATACTTACTTATTTAAAGCTGCAAAATCTTCGAAATCACGTGAACCTTAGCTCTCTAATAACACTCGATCATCAACAGTCGAGAGTTGTAGGGTTAGGTATTTTTGGTATAATGAAGGAGATAGCAAAAAGAGATAGCAAGTGTAAGATAAGAGCAAGGCTTGCATTGTGAGTGTGAGAAACCTCTGAAAGAAATGAAGCTTCTAGAAGATGAAGAAAAATCTCAAAGAAGATATTTTTAAGATAAGAACAAACAGTGTCTTGGTCTTTCAAATAAAAAGCATCGTGAGTTTCAAGACATGGCTTGGCAAGTGACACTTGTCATTTGCCACATGTCCAAATTTCTGTGGATTCATATAGGTTCTCATATTAAATTAGTCCATTCATCTCCAAATCTTGTTTCAAATGTCTCCCAAATTTTTGATGACATTTGTCAAAGATATCCAAAAATGTTTCTGTACATATAATGTCTCCAAACTTTCAAAACAATCACTATTGCAGCAAGATCCAATTCATATATTGAATAACCAACTCATGAGGCTTAATTGTCTCGATAAATACAAAATCACTTTATCTTGCTGCGTTAGATTGCACACTAATCTCTAATGTGAAACATCAATATGTATTACGTAACTTCCAAATCCAAATGATATATCTTACATCAGTGTTACAATTCCAAAAAATTCTCTTTACATTCACCACTCATACGATTTACACGTTTTTCCTCAAGTATTCAAACTATTATTCTCAACTTTTCGAATACATTTAATATATGATCAATGATCACATTCACTAATTGATCCAAATTTTGCTTGGATCGCTTTAATCTTCAATACCATGTTACTGTCGAGGGCATGGTTACTCAAACAAATATAGCTAAAACTCTATGTGCCCATGATTAGTTCTCGTAATTCTTTAAATAACTAATTCCTTAATGAGGTAATATTATCTCTTGTTGTATTCAATTTCCCAATTGGCTTATCTTTCTTGAATAATTTTCTCCATTCATTTGATTTCCTCTAATTTCTAATTGACTTATTCTAATGTCTGTTCATTCATACTAGTTTCTCTACACATTTCAATTTATTTACAATCTTAGCTTCCTGTGTCAGTAACACACTCATCAAATTTAATTTGTATCCTTTGTGAATATTTGCATAGGATATAATGTGGACCTAAATTATTCTCATATTAGCAATAATATCTCCTCAAATTCAATAATCCAATCACATAGTTGGATACTTTATATCAAACAAAATGCATACACTCTTAGTAGTATATTCTACCTCTTATGCTTGAGTCTCCACTAGGGATATGACTCCAATATTAACTTTTGATTCATTACATATTCATTTCTGATTTGTTCCTTCATTGATCATTCCTACTTAACCTAATTTAGTGAAATTCTTCTTTGAAAATAGATTTCTTACACTATCATCGATACTATTCTTGAAATCCTTATCAATCAACTGTTTCCATGATTACTTATCAGTCATTCTTAGTACCTCAAGAGGATCAATTTCTATTTTTCTTATAAGGTCATAATATTTTATTTACCAAAACTCGATGAAGTAATAGATAAAATTACTATCACATATACTTAGGTGTGTATCATCAAAGTCATCCCATTCGATCTTGAGATTTATTTCCGACAAATCACCAATTTATATCTTACTCTAATGATACTTTGATCTCAATCGATCCTAGATAATATTTCTCTCTTTATCCTTGCTCACGATTGGGGTATCCCTGCCACGATCATGACAGAAACCTATCTTTGTCAGGCCACCATCGTGCCCTACACTTTCTTTGTAACATCCCATTACCCATGTTGAGGCTAGAATAGTAAATATGAGAGATTAGAAATGCATTTCATGCTCATGCATAGTATGACATACACATACACGTGGATATTAAATTTTTGCATATGACAATAATTGTACATGCATTCATTGACATATTCTAGGTATAATTGTTTATAAATGTGATTATATTGAGAATTGTGATTTTTATAAGTTGAAAACTGATTTGGAGAGTGTACTTAGTGATTTAGAATTTTTGGTGAATTTAGAAAATTTTCTAAAATTTTGGGTAAATTTTGGACTAAAAAAATGCCAAGTGGCAAGATAAATGATAAATGGCAGTACAATTAACTATCAAATGGAAATGGCAATTTTAATAAATGACTTTGGGATTTATTAACAAGTTTCATTTAAAATTTGGAGGCAATTAGAGTAGCAATTGGATTTGATTGTACTAGTTAAATGAAAGAACCTAGTTTAAAGTTATAAGAATAGGACACATGACAAGTGACAAGTGTCACTTGCCAAAAAATGTCTTAAGTCCACTAGTCTTTAAATTTTAAAGATCTCCACACCCTCCTTGTTTGTCTCTCATGATGCTTCTTATTTAAAAGAAGCTTAGGTGTTTTGTTTTTGGTTCTCTTCTTCTCTCCTTCGTGGCTTCTCTTCTCTTCTTCTTCTTGATTTTAATTCTTCAAACCTCCACCCACGTCGAACCTTGCTTCTACCTTTCAAATTCTACTTCCTTCATATTATCTTCTTCATTTCCATAAGGAAACCCAAACATTCCAACCTTCAAGATGATGATTGTGGGTTGTTGTGTAAAGATAGGGATTATTGGTGTTCTTGAAGAGTTTGAAGAATTTGAAGCTAAACTATGTAAGTTATGCTTTAAATGCCATGGGTATGGTTAAATGAAGCAAGAATGACAAGTAAATTGAGATTTGATGACTTGATTATGCAATGCTTATGTAGGTGTTGTGGGTGATGAAAAATTTAAGTAAATGTCTTGTTTTTGGGTATGTATGATGAGTAATGATTCATAAATTATTATAAAGATGTTTTGGAAGTTGGATGATCCATATAATGTGTTTGGATGAATGAATTAAATAGATGAATGAAGGAACAGGTTTGATGTTCTGTTTTTGGTTAATGATGAAATATAGATCATGAATTGGTTTGTGAATGTTATTGAGTTGAAATGGAGTAGAGAATGAAGAGTAAATGAAGTAGAAAGGATGATTTTTGTATAAGATGTGTTTGGTTTAAGATGTTGGATGTGAAAAATCTGGAAAATGGGATGAGAGGGCTAGAAACTACGTATGCTTTTGTGAAAGTTTGCCGCAGCCAACTCCTAGCTTCACTGTGGTGAACTTGCAGAATTTCCTTTCTAGACAAGTTCGCCGCGACGAAGCCAACTTTCTTGAACAATTATGCTTAGGTATTTTGATAATGTCTTGTTCTGTAGTTATCCAAATGGAGTGATTTTTTATTTGGAGTAAACTAGAGACATAGGGATACAACTGCTTGGAAGAAATCTAGTTTTAATTAAGTATCTAATAATTTCAATTTCTAGATGGAAGTTGAGTATAGGGCAATATTTCAGTATAAAAATAGTCCAAACATGTTTTGGGTATAACGTTTGGATTACTGAACCAAATTGAATGATCTTGGAGTCCTTAGAAACTTAAGAGATAGGGGAACAACTTTATAGAAGGAAGTGTTGCCAAATTACTCCATTTTCCTTGTCAAAATGTTCATAGAAAATAGACTCGAAGGCTTCAAATTTTGGGAGATGTTATAAGAAAGAATAAGAGTTTGGATATTGTATGATCATATAATGTTAAAATAACATTAGTGAATGAATTGTTGGTATTAAAGTACCAAAGACATGTGTATAATGGAAATGAAGAGGTTTATATGATTATAGTTGTGATTCAAAGGAAATGAGTAATGAGTATTAAATAAAAGTGAATGAGATTTGGATATTGTGAGAGCTAATAATGCTAGAAATGAAATGACGAGTAATTAAATTATGAATTTTGATTTTAATGGTTTTACTGAGGTGCAATCCTGAGTACTAATTATACTTAGGTGAGTTTTGAAATATGATTGATAATGTGACGAGAATAATGGAAAGATACCCGGGATTGTCATTAAGCATGCATTGTACATATTCTATATTTGTGCATAAACAAATACTTATAATTGTGCAATTATTAATGTGTATGCAACATGTGCATTGCATAATTTTAATGTGCAGGATAAACGTCCAAATTCAGACATTTCCAAATCAAGGAAGCTAATGCTAATCTGGAGCATACTGTGAGTCGATCTAGATGGTCTTAATTATTGATTGCTTTGTTTATATTATGTTTTGAATTATCTTATGAATGTGATTATGTTGATTCCGGACACTAAAGGTTTGATGATTTTAATGCATTAATGAAAATATTGAAGTGCTCCTTGTATGTGAATTTGATAAAATATGTGATACATGACTTGATTGTTAAATGCCAGACCTAGTTCCGAAGAGAAATGTGAATATGCATATAAATGAAAAAGTGATTCTCAACTTTAATGTTAATTGTCGGACTAAAGTCCGATGACATGTACAGTGAAAGAAAGTGACTATTTGATCATAAGTGACTGATGCATTTCATTTCATGAATGTATGAAAGATAAAGGATGTTGTTACCGGAGTCGCCAATGTAAAAGAGCTTAAAGCTCAGAATGTGAAAAGATCCTCAGGCTCAGTTGCAAATGTACCCAAGATCCACTAAAGGATATGGGACATTATCTGATACAGCTCAATATTCACAAGGGATAGCCCGGTATCCACAAGGGATATGCCTGGTATCCACAAGGGATATGGGCTAATAAAGAGGCACTCAGTCACAATAATAATAATTGAAAGTGAGTCTCATAAGCACTACATATGCATATGAAAGTATGATTTAAATATTTGATTGATTTCTGAATATGATATATGTTGAATGTGAAATGTGAAGTGAATGATTAAGTGATATATGCTCAAGTGAATGTGTAATGTATGTGACTTCATCTGATAAATTGATGAACTGTATGTGTCATGTGATTGAGTGAGCCATCGAGGATGGTCACTCACTGAGTTTGTAAAACTCACCCAAAATTTGCAATATTTTTCAGACTCAGAAGAGTTACCCCATTAGGAAAACAGGAGTATAGCCACTGCATTCAAGTAAGAAGTAGAGGTCGAGATCAGTTCTTGTCTACATTTTTTCTTTTTTTTGTATCAATTTGTGTATTTCGTACATACTGTATAATATGATATGAATGGTTTTCATAATGTAATGACTTTATGACTAAAATGTTTTGTATCTGAAATGGGCCTAAGTGACTAATAAAATTCGGATGATTTGTGAAATGAATGTAACCCTTGTGATTGAATTTTTTTTAATAAAGTGGGCCCAATTTGATTATTAATTTCAGCATACAATTGTGTTATTTTTGAAAATTTTGTATCAAGTCTGAGCGTTTGACCATTCTAGCATGCCCCCTTGCGGGATTTGCACTCGGACATCACCTAGGATGTCGGGTACGTATCTTGTGAGAGTGAGGTGCTACATTCTTCCTTGTATTAACACACATACTAACATCAATTCTACTCCAGTTTTTCAGAATTTATCTCTTCTAATATTACATTATGTCATAATGATTCAACTACCATATTAAGTGCATTAACTCTTCTCATTTGATTCATCATCTTTTTCTTAATCTCATTCATACAAAAAAATCCCATGTTATACGCATTTCTAACTTTCTCCATACTACATATCATTTATCTCATGTAAAGTCAATTATGTCTATTTCATTCCCCTTTTATTCCTTCCTTATTTTTGTCTCATTTTCCTATTGTCATTCATTTCATCTTCCATATGTATATCCTCAATCCATTCAGAATTGTAGATATAGAATCATCATGAAATTCTGATCTTAATATCACAGACATATTATTATGCTAAATCATAACTCTGATCACATTTATCCGACATTCATTTCAAGTCCAAGTTTAACCTCTCCAATTCATAGAAAATTTTATTTTCTTTCAACTTGGCTTGTACACTTTAATCTCACCATTTTCACTTATATCCCTATTTTACTCAAACAATCCATGACAGTGTATTCACTTTTTTATCATATTCGAGGACATATCTTCACAGTATAATATTGGTGTCATATTTAATGATACAACTACCAGTACAAATATAGTGAATTTCTATCTATCACATCAATCATATACTATCTCTTATTTCTAGATATCCACAAACTTTTGTTTTCTCACATTCTGATAGATCATCATTTTTTTACTATTTCTATTTGCTCAGGCTCTTATTAAATGCTCATGTGTGTGCCTCATGTAAATGCAACTCAGACTAGGGATCAGTTGCTACCACATGCTAAGACATATCTAAAATGCATGTAACTTGACACAAATTTCAGAAATAGCCCATGTAAGATACTAAATCTGGGCTCTGATACTAACCAATGTAGCACCCCACTCTTATAAGACACGTACCTGACATCTTGAGTGATATCTGAGTTCTTGCCCCGTGAGCGTGGCATGCTAGTATACTCAGTCAGTAAAATCTCATTACAAATTTTTTTCTTTTTAAAACAATGCACACATATGCAAAAATCAATAATCAAATTGGCCTATACTTTTATTGATAAAACACTTGGGCCCATTTCAAATTTGCACACATATTCAATCATTATAAAATTTATCACAGTTTCACTAAACACTTGGGCCCATTTCAGATACAAAACACTTTAGTCAGGAAGTCATTACATTACGAAATCATTCATATACATATTGTACAAAAATTGCATAATACACAATTTGATATAAAAATAAGAAAGAAAACAAATGCAAATGCGAACTGATCCTAACCTCTATCTCTCACTTGCATGTAGTAGGTATACTCCCGTTTGCCTAATGAGTTACTCTTCTAAGCTCGAAAAAAATTGCAAATTTTGGGTGACTTTTGCTAACTCAGTGAGTGACCATCCTCAATGGCTCACTCAATCACATACACATACAATTCATATAATCACATATCACGTTGTTCACAACATTCAAATTCTCATTCAATTACAAGTGAACATGATAGTACAATCATTCGAACATACATATCAAATGAATATGCAATGCACATGTGACTCACTTTGATTTATCACTTTGTTGTGACCAACTACCTATTTACTAGCTCATATCCCTTAGTGGATACCAAGTTGTATTAGATAATGTCCTATATTCCTTAATGGATACCAGGTACATTCATAATTAAGCTCGAGGCTCTTTTTCACTTTCTGAGTTTTAAGCTCTTTTTCGGTAGTGACTCTAGTCACAACTGTCTTTATCTTTCATGCATTAATGAAATGGAATGCATCGCATTCTCATCTTCTCAATCAATTAACATGATTGCACAATCACATTCAGAATACATTTATCATCGAACCGTAGTTTGGCATTCAACATAAATGTTAAGTACACTTATTCGGTCAGATTCACATACAAGGAACACTTCAAATATCACATTCGTACATCGAAATCATCAGACCTTCAATGTACAGAATCAACACAATCAAATCACTTCTCATTCATAATCACTCAATTCATAACATAAACAAAATAAACAGTAAAGTAAGACCATTTAGGTCTACTAATAGTATGCTCCAGATTAGCATTAGCTTCCTTGATCTAGAAAAGTCTGGATGCGGATGTTTATCCTGCACATCCAAATTATACAATATACATGTTGCATACACATTAATAATTTCACAATCATAAATGTTCATTTATGCACAAATGTGTATATGGACTATGTACAATGCATGATCAATCACCTTCCAGGTATTTTTCCATTATTCTCTTCACATTATCAATCCAATATCAAAACACACTTGAGTAACATTTATACTTAGGGTTCATGTCTCAATAAACCATTATAATCATAATCCATAATGCCCTTGGGCTTCTATTCCTTTTGCCAAATTGAATGGGGTTTCTTTTATTATTATTCTCTAGGTTGTAAAAGATTCTAAAGGATGCTTTGCAACTTATTTGGCCAAATGCCTTTAACTTAAATGATCTATGATTTAAGGCTTGGTCAAATGGTCCTATTGGTGACCTCAGCTAAGTTGTTAATCTATATGTGCATAATAGACGTAAAGTCTTCTCTTGAAAACCTGGGATTCATAATTTTTTTTAAGTTTGAAAAAATGAGTTATAGTACATTATTTATTATTATAGATTAGGGAATTCCATATTTACATATATGACCCATTAAGAATACCTTAAGTGTATTCCTAATATGATTGGGTAAGATTCTAATTATTCCTAACATGTGAAGTAAATCAATTATGATAAGGATGAATTTGTTTTGTTCGATAGCCAACAATAGTAGAGATGAGATAGGTTAATACTCTATAATAAGATGTTTACAACAATGTTTCTCTAGCAACTATCACATTTTTTATATGGTTAATTGCATCTCACTTGAGTAATAGCTAAGATAACCTTGTCATTATATCTTATAAGATAGGTTTGAATAACACTAGTTTGATTCATAAGATCCTTTAAAATATTATTTTAATATTTATCTAGCCTAAAGTGGGATGATGTACATTAAATATAGCTCAATATACAAGCACTTGCAAAGTTTACTATTAATGACATAAAATTTTATGAATCCTCAAATAGGTTTTGCACTATCAACCTAGTTTAAAGGTAATTATCCTTTATTCATGTAGTTTTTTATAAGGGTCCTCCATTCTTCTACCTATGCTTGAACTTTATCATCAATATAGGTTTAAACCTAAATTCCATAAATGTGTCTTCAGGTTTTATTCCTTCCACTTCATACTTTGATAATTGATTTGCTAGATGATTTTGCTCTTCAATTATGTGTTTGACCTAAATCTACATATATTTTGTTATGATCGGGTATAAGTTGAAGTACTTCTCCTCTTTGGGAGTAAAGAGTACATTCAATTGATTGACAACAAGTTTTAAATTTGACTTAATTTTCACTTGTTGAATCTACAAATGTATTGCCATTTGTTTTCTACATGATTTTGTCTCATAGTTCTTTCTTTGTTAGAGGTATTGAACTTGCTCTTATAACAATAGTTGATATTGATGTAAATGGGCTTTGAATAATAATTCCAACTATACTTCCATCGTCGCTTGACATGCCATCAACATTCATTACCAAAACATGCAAAGACTCCAGGTTAGGTTCATTTGAATTTGCTTTATCAATGAGGATAATGCATTTGACCATAAATGCTATTTATAGCTAGGATTTGCCTTATGTCTATGAGTTATGCCTATGAGTTCATCCTAACATTAAAGTCACTAAATTCTATTAAACACTTCACCATCCTTCTAAAATGTTTTTTCATGTATAAAATTTGTACCAAGGGTAAGTTTGAGACAACAAAAATGGGATAAGATTGGAAGTATATTCATGGTTTCCTTATTAACATGAAAATGGTTATAAATTCTTTCTTCATTCGAGTTATACCTAGTTTCTAGCCCTTAGAGGTTCTTGCTTATATAATAAATGAGCTTTGCATGTACTTATTCGTAAACTAGCATTATATTAGATGCTTCTGATAAGCCAAAAATGTAGACGTATATAATTTCACTATTGTAAGGGATAATGAGGAGAGGTAGATTTTGTAAGTAAATTTTTAGATCTTCCAGTGCTTGCTACCAGTCCTTACTCCATTTAACTATTTTGATTTTTTTAATCATTTTGAAGAAATGGAGATATCTTTCTATGAATCTAGAGAGAAAAAGAGGCAAACTTATTATTTTATCTACTTCATATTAATAATAGCTTGATTGTTTAGAGAATTGCTTCAATACCCCTCTAGTTCACCATGAACCCTAAGAACTTTCAAATAGAATTTCCAAATACTTACTTCTTAGGGTTTAGCTTATAAAATTTTTCTTTAGTATGTTTTGGAATTTTTAGAGATTTACCAAGTGAGCCCCTTTTATCTTTATCTGCATAATCATATTATCAATATAAACCTTTATATTTGGGATGATCTATCTCTAAAATATTAAATTGATAAGGCTTTGAAAGGTTGCTTATACATTGTTTATTCTTAATGACATCTTCTTATAACGATATGTTTCGATGTATATAGTAAATATTGCTTTTCCTAGTCATTGTAATACAATCAGATCTAGCTATAACTCGAGTATGTACCTATAAAACTTAACCATCTATGACCTATTATACTTCTATTATTAGATCTATTTTTTAAATCAAATAGATATTATGAGGGTATAGTTTGCTTAAGTTTATAAAGTCAATGCACATACGTCGTTTACTAATTGACTTTTTCACCAATACTACATTAGAGAGCCAGTTAAGATATACCATTTCCCTAATAAATCATGCCCTTAAGAGCCTATTCACTTCCTTTTGCACTACTTATGATCGCTTATTTGCAAAGACTTTTTTCTTTTGCTTTATAGGTCTGGTATCATGTCTCACATTCAACTAGTGAGATATTATGTGTAGCTTTATTCCTTTCATGTATAAAGGAGACCATGTGAAGACATCTTGCTAATCTTTCAAATATTATACCATCTTAACGCATTATCCTTTATCCTTGTTGATTCTAATTTTATAATACTCCACTATGTTTTGCATCTCTAATTTAAAATTTTCAAATTTCTTCAACCGTCTCAGCCCTATTGTCACTCTCTCCACGCCTAAGTTCCATTTCTTCAATGCTGATATGTTGATCACTGAATCCATATAACATTATCTTGATGTTTGGTTATCACCAAAGCCTTCTATCATGGCTTTCTCTATTGAGAACTTCATTGACAACTAATATGGTGACAAGGTGGCTCTTGCATTAAGAAAAGGTTTTCCAAAAATGTAATTGTATGTGGTTTACCTACATATGATGTGGAACTCACTTATTTTTATGGTCTACTTAGGATACTCATGTATTATAACAAGTAGGTTTATTTTTTTAAGCTAGAGTTGATATCCTCTAAAACTAATTAGAGTAAAGTATATCGGAGAAACTACAATGCCTTAAGTCCTATTGTCTTGAAGACTTTTGTAAAAAAAGTCAACAAAGTTGTAATTATCTATAAAAATTCATTTTACCTGAAAATTTATTATTATTGCTTTGGTGACCATTGCATCTTTATGATGGTTACATTGGCTTAACACTTCTTCTTCCTTAAATAATATTTTCCTTCATATGTAATGTCTTCCAATTTTTGTGTTCTTTATGATGCTCACCTGATTTTCAACCAAAACCTACTATAATTATTGTTCCCTCACACAATCATGCTAATTACTCTAGTAGGTCCTTCGTTTTCTCTCCTTTAGTTTATTATAAGACCTATAAATTAGTACTTCCTAATCTTAACTTCGCGATTGATGTCTTTGTAGGTAGATATCTTCATTTCCTCTTGGAAATTACTCCAAGCATACTTATTATAGGTGCTTGTTAATAATTCTTCTAAGGTTCCTATAATCTTTAGTTCTGTAGCTATAGTCCCAGTGGAATCAACCTTAGTTCTTCTGTGATTGGTATCATATGCATGGCTAGGTGGGTTTACTAGATCATATTCTCTGATGAAATTTAAGATTTGATCTATAGGTGCATTTAAAGGGGACATTTTTACTTATTCTCTATCCTTTAGATTTGATCTCCTTTTTTGGATGTTATGTGGTCTTATTTCCCCCAATAGATCTATCAACATGTTTGTCTTTAGTTTATAGTACATATCACTTTCCATATGTGGGGTGTTATTTTTGCTTCAGGATTTGTTTAAGTGATATACATATAACTCAACTTCCTCCAAATTGATATGCCTTTGGGCATGCTCTTGTACTTCTTTGAAGGTATGCTTCCTATCTATCTTCAACGATTTCTATAAAGGGCAATATTATTTTAACTTTTTATCAACCACAATGGCAATAGTAGAGATACTAAAAAAAGAGTAATTTTGTAAATATCATATTGAATTTGTTTTGTATAATCTTACAGAGTTTCTCCTAGTTTGTGTACTATCTCTATAAAGAATTAAGTTATAAGGTTTTTTTTTGTTGCTGGCAGAGTTAGTATCTTCGAATAGTTTCTTTAAGAACTTGAGACAACTATGAACTTATTTGATGTGAATGATATGAATCTTTTGATAGGCTTATCAAACAAAACTACAAAGCACGACACTTCTTTGATCTGATGCCTGTGTAAATCCATTATTTTCCTAAATTTTATAGTTTGGTTTCACATTTTCTTCATGTCATCATAAGGTTCCAAATGTAGTAGCTTGAATTTTAATTATAGTAGATCATGTCGTACTTTTTTATTGAAAGGCTTGTTAAAACAAATATTGCCTCTTGGTTTTGTTCTTACGACATATAGAGTGAAATAAGTCCGCGATGATGTAGTATGGGTGGGCCAATGACATTGTTCTTATTTACAAACCTTTCTTAACTTGGGTGTTTGTTGTCGTATGCCTCATCTTGTATTAACTTTGTATGTTGGGTACCATAAGGAGGCTTACAACTAACCTCGCTGGTTTTGTGAGTGTCAGCTTCTGCTGAAGAACTATGTTTATAACTAACAACCATTATTAAATATTGTCGATTACTATTAGGAGGCTTCCATAATAGAAACGCAAGGCATTTATGGTAAAGGAGGGGTATATCTAATGTCGATTTTGCAAAAGGAAACGATGAGGAGGTGATGTTAGTTCTATTTGTTGTTCAGATTGTGAGATGTCGTTTCGTGATTACTAGTCAAATGTTTTACAAGATTAACAATTTACAGCGCCATAGTGAGTGCCAAATGATAAGTATAATCTTTTTAGGTGTTTGAATTCTCTAGGCGTAGCTCTAGGCTGAAAGTTTGTTTCAAAATTGATAGGCTCTTCTCATAGACTAACCAAACCAATCACTTTTATAACATTTGGTCTCCAATGATCAAGTTAGTGAGAGCTAAAGAGAAGTAATAACTTAGTGAGATAACTTCTTAGGTAAAAAATGACATCATTCTTAAAAATAGTGATTATTTTTATAGTCACTTGGGAAATTGTGACACTTAACTTTGTATAGTGATTTAATGAGCTTCTTATTAGATTTTGTCTTTAAGCATATTTTCATATGTATCATTTAAACTTTTATAGTGACAAATATGGGTGTCAAGTCTAATGTTTATGCTCTTATTTCATTTTTGTCCCCTAAAATTTTTGTACAAGAAATATTACTAAACAAATTTAAGAAGATAACACTTAGTTTTCTACAATATGATGCTTCCTCTAATATAAGTTTATAATATTTTATCGTGATATATCTTATGAATAAATAAGATAAATATTATTTTATTGCAAACATTTTCTCATTTTTACTAGAGTTTCAATTTTTTATTTCACAATTTGGTATGAAGCCTTTTCAAAATTGAATATTAAAGCTTGAAGTTTTATCTTTGTTATCACTGTGTGACGTAAATAAGATCTTGGACTCAAATATCATAATTTTAAACTTAAAAATTGTGAAATATTTGACAAAAAATCTTTTTTATTATAAATATATTGGTATATTTCATATAGTATGATTTTGCTAACTTCAAATAAATATTTTGTTATTCTTTTTTTAATTTCCTTCTTTGTTATAATTTATAATTTTTGAATTTTCATAAAACATGAACATGAAACTTTTATATCTTAATAATATCTACCCACAAATGATCTATAGTAACTATTTAAAATATTTTCTTTGAAAATGCATGATAGGGCATCGCCTAATTTGTTAAAGTTTTACGATTCATTTACAAATTAATAATACCTTCAAATATATTAAGTGTATGAAATAATTAATAATTTTCTCATTCATATAACATGTGACTAAAAAAAATTAGAATTTGTGTTTATATAAAGTATATGTCTTGCATGAAGATTTTGTAAGAAAACTAAAGATTTTTTTTAACTCAATTCATAATAATAAGAGGCAAAACCTTTTAAAGTAACATAATATGTATATGTATAACAAAATTGCTGAATTTTTATTACTTCATTTTAATTTCAAATTTATTTATACTTTTCTCTCTAATTTCAAACGAACGATTTAAAACTCTAACACAATCTGAAAAAAGTTACTTTAAGTAATATAAATGATTTTATTTCTCTTAATATTTTAGGCACATTCCTTTATTTTAACATACATCTTACTAGATTAAAAGGTGTAATAATTTATTTTTCTTAAACTCAAATCTATAATAAAAATAAATCAGTGCACAATTTTATTGTTTCTACAATAGCTCTTAAATGCTAGTTTGCTCTCAATACCATGTTCAATTAGTACAGATTCTGAACTCTTAAAACCTTGCTAAGGATTAATCTTAGAACATGGTGATCCATTTTCATATAGGAGTGATTCAATGCTCTCTTCAAAACTGGGAAGCCAATGTTGGTCATCATAACTATACATCAAAGGAACCATTCTTGCCATATTAAGAGAAGCGTTTGTGAAAGTTAGTGAAAAAGCGTTTCCTATTGAGGGTTTTCCAAGCCTCCGAAATCATACGCAAAACATGCTTTCGGGCATCATTTAAAGAACTCTTCTTTTCTTTCATGTAACATTCCACAAATGATCCATCATGTCCACATTGATTTTCATCCTGCACCATAGTCTAACATTATTCACCTATGGATAATTTATTCCTTCTGATTAAAGCGAAAAAGATACTTCACAATTGGAAAAAAATTTGATGACAAACATTATAATAAATAATCACTAATAATTAATAAATAATGATAACCTATTTGTTCCTTCTTTGCTTTGTTGACATTATTGTCACAAAAGACTGCATAACACACACACACAGACACATATACACACACACACGCATATATATGTGTGTGTGTGTGTGCGCGCGCGCGCGTGTGTGCGTGAATACTTCTTGAGCTATTATTACCAAAAAGAAATCAGATGCTATTAAGGATATTGAGTTATCACCTAGGGCCAACTAGATATTGTTCTCTCTCAAGACTACCCTATAGTTTGTACGTGGCCTATAAGAAGAGAGACAATGCCGGACGGCTAGTTGTCCAAGAAACAAGGAAATGGGCAATAATCCAAAATCACGACAAAAAAGAAGTTGGTAACATAAAAATATGAAAGTAGATTTTAAAGATGAGAAGATAGTCCAGAAGATGCTAATCTCCCTTCCAGAAAAATTCGAAGCAACTATCATCTCTTTGGAAAATATCAGAGACATGGCAGATTTGAATTTGTCAGAGTTACTGAGTTTTTTGCAAGCCCAAGAACAGAGAAGAGCATTAAGGTTAGGAGAGGTAACCGAGGGTGCCCTTAGGGCAAGTCAAAAAACCAATGAAGGGAAGAAAAAGCACTGGACCAAAGGTGGTTCAAATTGCAAGAAACAAGAAAAGTAAGAAAATTTAGCATCTTCAGCTCAGTCCTAAAGAAATCCCTGCAAGCATTATGGTAAGACAAATCATCCCCATTATAAATGTTGGAGAACACCTGATGTTAAGTGCAGGAAATGCAAGAAGCTTGAACATATAGACAAGTTTTGTAGAAGTAAAGAGCAAGTGTAGAAACCAAGAGACGCCCACATTACTGCCAAGAAAGAAGAAGATCAGCTGTTTGTGGCTTCCTGTCACAACACCACTATTTCAGCAGACAGTTGGCTTATGGATAGTGGCTGCTCAAATCACATGACAAGCAATCTGAGCATCTTCAAGAGCCTAGACAAGAAGCACACTTGCAGAGTGAAAATTGGCAATGGACAACTGATTTCTGCCAAGGGAAGAGGAGCTGTTGTGATTGAAAGTATGAAGGGTCCAAGGACATTTGAAGATGTGCTCTATGTTCCAGATCTTGAGCAAAACCTCCTTAGTGTTTCCCAACTGATTGAAGAAGGATACTTAGTCCTCTTCCAAGGTGGTTTCTGCACAATTACAACTTCGAATGGAAGACCTTTGTTCAAGATTGCATCCAAAGACAGAAGCTATGTGTTGAACTTTCTTGAACAACCTCAGGTAACACTCAATGCAAGTGTTAAAATGGCAAGTCTCTGGCACAAGAGGCTTGGTCATCCTTACTGGAAGGGCCTGATAAAGTTCAGTGAATCAGATTTAGTTCGAGGAGTGTCAATCCTTGAAGAAACCCGATAGGTGTGCACCACGTGCATACAAGAGAAGAAGGCAAGAGAACCATTCAAGAATAGCAATTGGTGAGCATCTGAACTACTTGAGTTAATCCACATGGATGTATGTGGACCTCTGCCAGTAGAATCCTTAAATGGAAGTAAAATGTTTGTCACCTTTGTAGATGACAAGTCAAGATACTGCTTGATCTATTTTATGAAGTCAAAAGTTGAAGTACCTGAAATATTTGAGAGGTTCAAGCAAATGTCAGAAAATCAAAGTGGGAAGAGGATAAAGAAGCTCAGAAGTGACAATGGATTTGAGTTTTGTAATCAAAAAATGGAGAAGATCTGTAAAGAAAGTAGCATTGTACATCAGTTAACAGTGCCTTACTCACCCAAACAGGATGGGGTGAGTGAAAGAAAGAACAGAACCATCATGGAGATGGTTAGATGCTTGCTCAAGGAAAAGTCTCTACCTAAGTTTATTTGGGCTGAGGCTGTACCTACAGTTGCATTCCTCCTTAACAGACTTTCCACTAAAGCTTTGGAGAAGAAGACAGCACATGAAGTCTGGCATATGAGGTAACTGAATCTGAAGAACCTCAAGATATTTGGCTCTCCATGTTTCATCTATGTGCCACAACAGAAGAGGAGCAAGCTGGACTCCAAAGCCACAGTAGGAGTCTTCATTAGATACTCAGAAGTTACTAAAAGATACAAAATCCTTATTCCCAGCGTGAAGGAAGTCAAGGTTAGTAAGGATGTGACTTTCCTAGAAGATAAAGTATGTGATTGGTCAAATGTAATAGGAGATAATAAAGAGATAGAAAGAGTGCTGTTGTAAGGGGTAAATATGCTTGAAACTCCAGCTGAAGTAGAATCCGAAGCTGAAGTTGAACCAGATGAAGTAGGAGAGGAAGCACATTTACACGAAAGTGAAGAGGAGATAGAACTAGAAATTCAATCTGATGATGATTTTGAAGAACAAGTGGATCACATTCCAAAAGGAGGTACAAGACTCCTTTCTGATATTTATCAAACTTGCAATCTTACCCTTTGTGAACCAGTAAGTTTCAAAGTAGTAAAAGAAAGAAAAGAATGGCTGGCTGCAATGCAAGATGAGATCAAGATGATAGAAAACAATCAGACATGGGAGTTAGTGGAGAAACCAACCGACAGGAAGATTATTGGAGTGAAGTGGGTTTACAAAACCAAAGTAAATCCATATGGTACTTTGAACAAATTCAAGGCTAGGCTAGTTGTCAAGGGATATTCTCAAGTGAATGGAGTGGACTACTCAGACACTTTTGCACTAGTAGCAAGGTTGGAGACAATAAGACTCATCTTAAACCTATCAGCTGAAAGAGGTTGGCTTGTACATTATTTAGATGTCAAGTCAGCTTTTCTAAATGGAGAGCTGCTGGAGGAAATTTATGTAGAGCAGCCTGAGGGTTTTATTGTAGAGGGAAAGGAGGAGAAGGTGTATAGATTAAGGAAAGCCTTGTATGGGCTGAAACAAGCTCCAAGAGCTTGGTATGATAAGCTCGATGCTTACCTACAATAGATTGGTTTCATCAGAAGTGAGAATGAACTCACTCTCTACATGAGAAAGCTAGGAGACAGAATCATTTACATGTCTGTCTATGTTGATGACTTGCTACTAACTACAAACAATGCTAAGGAGATTGAAAGAGTTAAACTCAAATTGAAGGCTTTGTTTGACATGACAGATTTGGGCTTAATGACATATTTCTTGGAAATGGAAGTTTGTCAAGATCAGAAAGGGATTTCCATTTACCAAAGAAAGTACAACATAGAGGAGCTTAAGAGATTTCACATGCTAGAGTGTAAACCAGCAAATTCACCTATGAACTGTAAAGAGAAATTGCAAAAGATAGATGGAAGCAAAGCCACTGATGAAGGTAGATTTAGAAGTCTCATTGGAAGCTGATATACATAACCTCTACAAGACCAGATATTCAGTTTTCAGTAAGCATGCTCTTAAGATTCATGGTTGCACCAACTAAAATCTATATGACAACAGCTAAAAGGGTCCTAAGGTATCTTAAAGGAACATACAATTTCAGTCTTAAATATGGAAGAACATGAAACTTGAAGATGAGAGGGTGCTCAGACAGTGATTGGGGAGGCTCTTCAGAAGATATGAAGAGTACCTCTGGTTATTGTTTTAGCTTGGGATCAGGTTGTTTCTCATAGGGATCGAAGAAGCAAAGTGTGGTAGCTCAATCTACAACTGAAGCAGAGCTTATCGCAGCTACTGCTACTGTGAATCAAGTTGTTTGGCTTAGGAAGATGATAGAAGAGCTATGTATCCCATTGGAGAAGAGTACAGAGGTATTGATAGACAATAAGGTTGCATTAGCAATCTCTCAAAACCTAGTGTTCCATGGAAGAACAAAACACTTCAAAATGAAGTATTGTTTTCTTCGTAATATCCAGCAAGAGGGACAGATCAAGCTTGTGTATTGCAAAACAGAAGAACAAGTATTGGCAGATACGAAGTTAGTTTTCGGTTAAGTATGTTAATAATGTTGACAGCAATGTATAAATACAATACAAAGAGAATAAATGAAGTACTCAATTCATTCTTCTCAAATCCGCCTTCTACAAGTTTATTGTCTATATTCGTAATCATAAAAATCAAGATGAACTAACAATCCCATTCTTCAAGTAATCTTCACTTGTCGGCAAGTGTCCAGAGGCAAACCATCTTGCTTCTGCTAGAAATGCTTTGCACAAGCTTGCCCACTGCAAATTCAGGAATCCATTAGTTGTTTGGAATTACGGATGCTTATAAAATTTCCTTCCCTTTAATTGTGGTCATTAAATGTATACCGTTCTTCGCAGGGACCGAACTGGGTTCCATCTATGATCCTTATGGACTTTGTAGCTAATTTCATTGGTAAGATTATCGAGAGCCCTGAAACATGTCTTCATATAGTCTGGTAGTAGTTCCATAGAAGCAATGTCCCATCTAATTAACGCATCTATTGTCAGCTAGGGACAGCGTAGAGGGAATTCTTGTATGTGCATTAAATTTCATGAAAGCTCAAGTCTAGATCTTTGATGTCAAGTACAGAAATCAATTAAGATTTTATACGAAACCAAAGAATATTTCATATGTTAACTCTTAAATGGTTTAGAAGGTTACCGGTCCACAACTTCCGTGAAGCTAATGAGTTCATTTAGCTTCCCGTGAACATCAAAGATGCCATCAATTATATAAATAAAGCAGATCGCTTTTGTGACGTCAATCCTCTGTTCTGACGATTTTGGGTTATTGAGGATAGCCACCGGCCACATGTACCATTTCACTGGTTGATCTCTTGCGAACTCTTAACTCCTCAGACAAACCAACTTCCTTCCACCATCTAAAAGCAAACAGTACTATCAAAATTGTTTCTCGTGTCTCGGCAATCAATAGTCAGATGTGAGTAATTAACATTGGCATCTAGCCGAACTTACCTTGAGATTTGGATGATTTCTCGTTGATGCTGATGTTGAACGATATCGAAGTCAAAACTGGCAAGATCCTGAAGCGCATTTAGGCACCCATTTGACCCTTTTAGATGGGAAAAAGAAGTGTCTGGCCATGAATCTAGTCAAGCTTTTGTGATGTGGATGCTCAATCGTATGCCTAACTAGTCTAGCTTCAAAAGGGTCTGCATTTGTGGCTAAGGAAGATAGAAGCTGGTAACTGTAACCATTAGCTTCATCCAGCATATCTTCTCCTACACTCAGTTGTGAAGCTTCGTATAAACCCATTAGTCCCTGGATGTCGGCACTTAGGTTTTTGTGGAATTTTCCTTCCTTGTCTTTGAAGTTGTTGAACACTCCTGTTCAACATATATGCATAACATAAATGACCGAGTCCACAGCAGATAAGTCGTAATTAATAATATAGTCCAAGTCCAAAGCTCTCTCAATCTCTGGTGCGTTCATGGTTAATTCACAACTGAAATAATATGTTTAATTAGACAAGTCTGAGTTTAATTAAAATTTAATTTAAGTCCATGTCAGATGCAAAAGAATCTATTGAAACCAACCTATGGAAACATGGTAACCTTGTTGTCTCAAAAGTAGAAAACGAAGTGCCGCCTCATGGAGGTTATTGTCAACATGACTGCTGAAAACTTTGTGGTGTCTCTCTAGAATTGCTTCAATTTCCTCTTGGAAGTGGTGATCAATGCCTAGGCGTTGGATAGCATCAACCAGCACCAAGCCATCCAAAGAGTCATCTACAAGTTGGCTCAATATATGCTTGCATGCCTTCAATTTTTGCTTGAGCTCAACGAAAGAACCATCCTGAATGAGAAGAGAAACAGATTCATGACTACTTATCTCTAATTGACAACTGATTAACTGAAGTAAATTAATGATAATTATCCCTAATTGACAGGAAAGGTGCTAACTACAAGTGTGTGTAGAGATCCATTTATACTGTCTGACACGGAAAGCATTTTGAGGCCCTCACTACAAAAAAACAATAGATTATGTGACGTTTCACTGGTGAAACGTCGCAGAAAACTCTAACCTTTCCTGACGTTTTAAAAACGTCAGGAAATGTGAGAGTTTTTTGCGACATTGTACTCAGACGTCGCGGAATGTAGAAAGTAATTGAGACGTTTTATTATTGAAACGTGGCCAAATACATCTAATGACGTCTTTATGAAGTAAACGTCGTGGAAGTGTTGTTGAAAAATTAAAACTAAGTCGTTTTTTCATTTGGGTTTCAATTTGTCTTCTTCAATAATCTCGCCGCCTCCCGCCTCCCATACGTACTCCTCTCTGCACTGAATACATCTACAGACCACCCAAACATTATTTTGCTCAACGTCACCGCCCCACCCGTCGTCAAGAGCTTCATTTGTCTTTCCCATTTCGTTCAACGCGTGTTTGGGTATATATATATTTGTCTCTTTCCTTTTTCGTCTCACGGCAGGATTATTCTCCCTCTCAAAATCACGCGACATATGTGCTCACGGCTGAATTCGTAAGGTACACCCTAATGCCCATGCATTCTCTTATTCGTATATGATATGCAATATTTCGAACCTCTGTGTGGTAGGTCTACGTTATTTGAAGCACGTTAATGAAATTTCTATGTTTGAGAGTTTCATTTGCAATTTCTATGTTTATCCATTTTTATGCCTCATGTTTTCCATAGATGGAACACTGAGTTGACCATGAATATTTACGATATTCTAGTTTGATTTTCAAATTTAGTATAAATCAAAGCTTAATTCATTGATTAAACCAAATTTCAATTATTTTATGTGCAGGCAGATTGAATTGGTCTCCCATTTCACATTGAGCAT
>JANIJH010000002.1:48525891-48538844 GCA_024520975.1 Erythroxylum areolatum
AAACTTAGGGTTTAAATATATCTTTAATAGCTAAGGGCATGTTTGGCAACTCCAATGCCACATGCCCGGAACTTAGGGTCTAAAATCCGATTCTTATTCTAATTTCTCCCAAATTCACAATGACCAAAATAATAAATCCTGAAAATCATAACTCCAAGTTCCTCGAGTCAAGTATCAATCAATTTCAGAATCGGAATCCAATCTATCATTCACTAAGCCGATTTTCCGGTCTGAGCCCAAAACTCTAAAAATTTCAGAAAATTTCCTATAAATCCTCAAAAATATATGACACATGTTCCTACACTCCAATTTCAATTCTCAACTCCCAAAATTCAACTTCTCATTCTAATTCCAAATTCAAAACCTAATCAGTACAATTATTACCTAATTTTCCAATTTACACTATCAAACCGGGAATTTTCATACATGAACGTACATACATATGCTTATGCAATACTAATCAATTATCAATCATTATAGAGGCTATATACATATGCAATTATCAAATGATGCAAGCACCCAATCCTAAACCATCCGAACTACCAATATGCCCTTCATATTGGTAACGGGATGTTACACACCACCCTATGAGTAATCCTTAAAAGGCACCGATGAATGGAGTCAAAGCACAGGATCAGTATCTGAGATATCCTTAATAACCTCAATTCAAAAGGATATTTGCACCATTTCTATGATGAGACTATCATTGTCATTGGAATATAATATCCATATGATCGTCTCATAGTAGGTCAATCCAATGTACTTACCACCCTTAGTAAGCATCCACATATTAACTCTAAATAACTCATGTCTACAACTTATGAGATTTACTACTTAGTCCAATCAAAGAGTATAACATCTAATCGTCTATCCAGATTAATAATATCCCATCTCATTAATCCTATGACTAGGGAAAGTTTAGATACTAACACAACTACACATGATAGGAATCTCATTATCATGATTTTCTCCATATTATGTTTTGTATCAAGGACTTTATTAAATCAATTTAAGATCAACATCAAATCGATAAATGCATGAACATTGAAATAATGAAAAATGCCCTTATTAATCATAAAATGATTTGTACAATAAGTGCTAAAGATGATTTCCTTTAGAGAACTTCTCTAACAATGTTAATTTTGATGGTTCTCCTCATGATGCGCTAACCTTTTTCTATAATCTAAAATGTGACCCTTTTCGGTACAAAATTTTAACCTATTATTAATATCTTAAATTCTTTAGGTATATATGCTTTAGGTCCCTTATCTTTAATTAGGGCCATTTTTCCTATAATAATATTTCATTGACCTTAAGCTTGTGGTTTTTGACACAAATAAAAGGAAATTTAACTATGTAGGTATTAAGGCTTCTATTCCATTTGCCAAATTGAATGGGGTTTCTTTTATTATTATTCTTGAGGTCGTAAAAGATTCTAAAGGATGATTTGCAACTTATTTGCCCAAATGCCTTTAACTTAAATGATCTTTGTTTTAGGGCCTGGTCAAAATGGCCCTATTGGTGACCTCAACTAAGTTGTTAATCTATACGTGCATAAAAGACGTAAAGTCTTCTCTTGAAACCCTGGGATTCATAAATTTTTTTAAAAGTTTGAGAAAATGAGTTATAGGACATTATTTGTTATTATAGATCAGGGAATGCCATATTTACATATAATATGACCCATTAAAAATATCTTAGTGTCTTTCCTAATATGATTGGGTAAGATTCTAATTATACCTAAAAAGTGAAGTAAATCAATTATGATAAGGATGCATTTGTTTTGCTCCATAGCCAATAGTAGTAAAGATGAGATAGGATAATACTCTACAATAAGATGTTTATGAAAATGTAACTTTCTCTAGCAACTATCACATTTTTTTTATATAGTTAATTGCATCTCACTTGAGTAATAGCTAAATTATCCTTGTTATTATATCTGATAAGATAGGTTTGAATAACACTAGTTTGATCCATAAGATCCTTTAAAACAACATTTTAAGATTTATCTAGTCTAAAGTGGGATGATCTACTTTAAATATAGCTTAATATATAACCACTTGTACATTTTACTATTAATGAAATAAAATTTTTTGAATCCTCAAATAGGTTTTGCACTATTGACCTAGTTTAAAGATAATTCTCCTTTATTCATGTAGTTTTTTTTATAAGGGTCCTCTATTTTTCTACCTATGCTTGAACTTTATCATCAATATAGTTTAAACCTAAATTCCATAAACATGTCTTTAGGTTTTATTCTTTCCACTTCATACTTTGATAATTAATTTGCTAGATGATTTTGCTCTCCAACTATGTGCTTGACCTAAATCTACATATATTTTGTTATGATTGAGTATAAGTTGAAGTACTTCTCCTCTTTGACAATAAAAAGGCCATTCAATTGATTAACAAGTTTTAAATTTGACTAAATTTTCGCTTATTGAATCTACAAATGTATAGCCACTTGCTTTCTACATATTGATGTCTCATAGTTTTCTTCTTTATTAGACGTATTTAACTTGTTCTTATAACAATAGTTGACATTGATGTAACCAGACTTTGAATAATAATTCCAACTATACTTCCATCCTCGCTTGACATGCCATCAACATTCATTGCCCAAACATGTAGAGACTCGAGGTTAGGTTCATTTGAATTTGCTTTATCAATGAGGATAATGCATTTGACCATAAATTCTATTTATAGCTAGGATTTGGCTTATGCCTACGAGTTGAGTCTAACATTATAGTCACTAAATTCTATTAAACACTTCGCCATCCTTCTAAAATGTTTTTTCATGTATAAAATTTGTACTAAAGGTAGGTTTGAGACAACAAAAATGGGATAAGATTACAAGTATATTCAAGGTTTCCTTATTAACATGAAAATGGTTATAACTTCTTTCTTCATTCGAGTTATACCTAGCTTCTAGTCCTTAGAGGTTCTTGCTTATACAATAAATGGGCTTTTCATGTACTTATTCACAAACTAGCATTATATTAGATGCTTCTAATACGCCAAAAATATAGATGTATATAATCTCACTATCGTCAGGGATAGTAAGGAGAGGTAGATTTTGTAAGTAAATTTTTAGATCTTCCAGTGCTTTCTACCAATCCTTATCCATTTAACTCTTTTGATTTTTTTTTTTATCATTTTCAAGAAAGGGAGATATCTTTCTATGAATTTAGAGAGAACAAGAGACAAACTTATTATTTTACCTATTAGGATTTTCAACTCCTTTAAGGTTTGTAGTAACTTCATATTGATAATGGCTTGATCGTTTAAAGAATTGCTTCAATATCCCTCTAGTTTACTATGAAGCCTAAGAACTTCAAATAAAATTTCCAAATACTTCCTTCCTAGGGTTTAGCTTATAAAATTTTTCTTCGGTATGTTTTGGAATTTTTAGAGATTTACCAAGTGAGCCCCTTTTATCTTTATCTACATAATCATATTATCAATATAAACCTTTATATTTGAGATGATCTCTCTCTAAAATGTTAAATTGATAAGACATAGAAACGTTGCTTACGCATTGTTTATTCTGAATGACATCTCATAATAATATGTTTTTATGTATGTAGTAATTATATGGCAACATTAGCATATCATTAAGATTCATATTTAAAAATCTATAAGAATAATTTAATGTAAATTAAGGTTTCGTAATATTCCGAAACATTTGTGTTGGTTAGAATTTTCTCAATGACTGTAACAGTAGATTTATTAATATTTTTAATAATTTTGAAACTCTTAAAGAGTAATTCAGTAGAATAATATAGATAATTCAAATGTTTTTGGGTATCTAAAATATAAATTATAGATTGTAGGTACAGTATTTCTCTACTTTACTCTTTTTTTTTTTCCGCCAACTCGATAGAGAATTTCCGAAGTACAAGTCACATTGTAACGTTCAATAGTACTAACTCCTAAGCCACTAAAAGAAGGAAATATCATATACACTTGTGCATTGTATATAAATTTGTAACCGGTTTACTTTGTAATACAATTGAAAGCTCAAATATAATGGCCCAAAAGAAGCAAATGCAGCTTTGTTAGGACGAAGAGCATGTTCTAATAACATGTATATGTCCCCCTTTCTAAAGTAGGAAAGGCAGTTGGGTCCTATCAACCAAAGAGCATCACCCCAAAATTGCATAGGTTGAGATAAGAGATGCATTAAAAAGGGCGTGCAAGAATCGTAAATTGTACAGTAAAGGCACTTGAATGAACCAAAAAATGACTTGTTCAAACCGGCAAGAGGGTTAGTACTTAGTACATGCAATAATTCAAACAGAGAAGAGAGAGTGAGAGAGGGCATAAGGTTCCTCTAATTTCAAACTATTGATTTAAAACTTTAACACAATCTGAAAAAAGTTATTTTAAGTAATATAAATGATTTTATTTCTCTAAATATTTTAGGCACATTCCTTTATTTTAACATACATCTCACTAGATTACAAGGTGTAATAATTTATTTTTCTTAAACTCAAATCTTAATAAAAATAAATCGGTACACAATCTTATTATTTCTACGGTAGCTCTGAAATGCTAGTTTGCTCTCAATACAATGTTCAATTAGTTCTGATTCTGAACTCTTGAAACCTTGCTAACGATTAATCTTAGACCATGGTGATCCATTTTCATACAGGAGTGATTTAATGCTCTCTTCAAGACTGGGAAGCCGATGTTGGTCATCATAACTATACATCAAAGGAACCATTCTTGCCATATTAAGAGAAGCGTTTCTGAAAGTTGGTGAAAATGGGCTTGGATAGAGGCATTCCCTATTGAGGGTTTTCCAAGCCTCCGCAATCATACGCAAAACTCGCTTTCGGGCATCATCCAAAGAACTCTTCTTTTCTTTCATGTAACATTCCACAAATGATCCATCATGTCCACATTGATTTTCATCCTGCACCATAATCTGACATTATTCACCTATGGATAATTTGTTCCTTCTGATTAAAGCGAAGAAGATACTTCACAGTTGGAAAAAATTTTGATGACAAACATTATAATAAATAATCACTAATAATTAATAAGCGATATTGTTCTCTCTCAAGACTACCCTACAGATTGTACGTGGCCTATAAGAAGAGAGACAATGCCGGACTGCCAGTTGTCCAAGAAACAAGGAAACAGGCAACAATCCAAAATCACGACAAAAAAGAAGCTGGCAACATAAAAAATATGAAATCTAAGTTATTACCTTGGCACTTCCCAAGTCGTCCCAAAGCCGAAGAATTGTTGCTGTGGAAGATATTATGCTTGGATTACTTTCAACAAGTTCCACCTTGTCTTTTGTCACATCTTGACCTAGTAGAAAGAAAATGTGAACTAAAACGACATGGACTCCTGAACTAACAATCCCATTCTTCAAGTAATCTTCACTTGTCGGCAAGTGTCCAGAGGCAAACCATCTTGCTTCTGCTAGAAATGCTTTGCACAAGCTTGCCCACTGCAAATTCAGGAATCCATTAGTTGTTTGGAATTACGGATGCTTATAAAATTTCCTTCCCTTTAATTGTGGTCATTAAATGTATACCGTTCTTCGCAGGGACCGAACTGGGTTCCATCTATGATCCTTGTGGACTTTGTAGCTAATTTCATTGGTAAGATTATCGAGAGCCCTGAAACATGTCTTCATATAGTCTGGTAGTACTTCCACAGCAGCAATGTCCCATCTAATTAATGCATCTATTGTTAGCTAGAGGGATAGCGTAGAGGGAATTCATGTATATGCATTAAATTTCATGAAGCTTAAGTTTATATCTTTGATGTCAAGTACAGAAATCGATTAACTTAAGATTTTATACGAAACAAAAGAATATTTCATATATTAACTCTTAAACGGTTTAGAAGGTTACCGGTCCACAACTTCCGTGAAGCTAATGAGTTCATTTAGCGTCCCGTAAACATCAAAGATGTCATCAATTATATAAATAAAGGAGATCACTTTTGTGATATCAATCCTCTGTTCTGACAATTTTGGGTTATTGAGGGTAGCCACCGACCACATGTACCATTTCACTGGTTGATCTCTTGCGAACTCTAACTCCTCAGACAAACCAACTTCCTTCCACCATCTAAAAGCAAACAGTAATATCAAAATTGTTTCTCGTGTCTCAGCAATCAATAGTCATATGTGAGTAATTAACATTGGCATCTAGCCGAACTTACCTTGATATTTGAACGATTTCTCGTTGATGCTGACGTTGAACGATATGGAAATCGAAACTGGCAAGGTCCTGAAGCGCATTTATGCACCCATTTGACCCTTTTAGATGGGAAAAGAAGTGTCTGGCCATGAATCTAGTCAAGCTTTTGTGATGTGGATGCTCAATAGTATGCCTAACTAGTCTAGCTTCAAAAGGGTCCGCATGTGTGGCTAAGGAAGTTAGAAGCTGGTAACTGTAACCATTAGCTTCATCCAGTATATCTTCTCCTACACTCAGTTGTGAAGCTTCGTATAAACCCATTAGTCCCTGGATGTCGGCACTTAGGTTTTGGTGGAATTTTCCTTCCTTGTCTTTGAAGTTGTTGAACACTCCTGTTCAACATATATGCATATAAATGACCGAGTCCACAACAGATAAGTCGTAATTAATAATATAGTCCAAGTCCAAAGTTCCCTCAATTTCTAGTGCATGTATGGTTAATTCACAACTGAAATAATATGTTTAGACACGTCTGAGTTTAATTAATTTCAACAAAATAGCCAGATTGTCAAGATTTAAATAATATGTTTAAATCCTTGTCAGATGCAAAAGAATCTAGTGAAACCAACCTGCGGAAACATGGTAACCTTGTTGTCTCAAAAGTCGAAATCGAAGTGTCGCCTCATGGAGGTTATTGTCAACATGACTGCTGAACACTTTGTGGTGTCTTTCTAGAATTGCTTCAATTTCCTCTTGGAAGAGGTGATCAATGCCTAGGCGTTGGATAGCATCAACCAGCACCAAGCTATCCGAAGAGTCGTCTACAAGTTGGCTAAATATATGCTTGCATGCCTTCAATTTTTGCTCGAGCTCAACGCAAGAACCATCCTGCATGAGAAGAGAAAAAGATTCATTACTACATACAGCTGGAGATTGTTATTAACTGAAGTAAATTAATGATAATTGTCCCTAATTGACAGGAAAGGTGCTAATGAACGCAACTACAAGTGCGCGTAGAGATCCATTTATACTGACACTGAAAGCAACTTGAGGCCCTGAAAACCATCCACAATCTGTTGATAGGTATGGAGTATTTGTCATCAGTAAGACAAATACGAAAGCAACAATCTAGATGAGCTGTGACGGATATCGTTCACGTTTAAAGGAACATATTACTCCACCAAACATTACCTATCAATCGGACACATCCTCAAAATTGGAGTGGAGAATGTAAGTCTATCAGAAAATGTATGACGTGAAAACTAAATAGCAGAAAACAGAAAGGGTCAACTTACACTAGTTAAATACAACTGAGTTAGAGGGCTTAAATGCTTCGGGGAACTAGTAGAGACTGCGTGGTTATCAGCAATGTTCCAGCTTTTAGCACCAGGGATATGCTTAAAATCGATAAAATTTGGTTTAGCGATTTCGGGAGTTGGCTTTTGAGCACACTTGGCAGGACATACAGTGAACAGATTTTTTGAAGCCATGGACATTATCAATAACGGAGGACCAATTAATATTTCGAAGAAACAAATGGCTAAACTGGGAAGAGATGGTCCGGATGGCATGCAGAGGACCGATGCAACCCCAATTTATAGAAGTCCAAGTTACTGTACAGGAATAATACTCTCACTTCAGATCTGTGGGCCCATCCTACCATATTGAAAATATGTCAAAACAGTTTTTAACATATGTAACATGGTTTAAATAGGTCTACATTTTGAGTGTCGTTTTCCGGATGGCATGCATCGGACCTATGCAGCCCCAATTTATGGAAGTCAAAGTTACTGTACAGGAATAATACTCTCACTTGAGATCTGTCGGCCCATCCTTCCATATTGATAAATATGTCAGATAGTTTCTAACGTATGTAAAATGGTTTAATAGGTCTATATTTGGAGTGTCGTTTTCTGTCTCTCTTGCATGGTAAACTGATCATGAAAACTTTTTTTTTCCCTTATCTCCAATTATTCTAAATTAAAATCGAATAACTGTCTGGACCCTAAAGTTAGTAAAAGTGAAAGATTAAACATTACAAAAATACTAGTTGAAGACCTTTCAAGTTACTGATATGATCCTTTCCTGTGTGCCCTTCAGGATCTTGGCGTAGTATCAGAGCCAGCTTTGGTATCTTGATTGACGGTAACATTGTCTCTTGATAAGAGTGAGTAGGGAAAGAGCCCATAAGTAATGGAAATACTACCTAATGACCCTATTCATTTATCATCAACTTTGTCTATATCTAGTTTACCTTTTAGTGTAAAGCCTGTGTTATTTAATCGTATTGAAAATCTTGTAGAAATTAGTCATGTACTTGTAGAAAATCGTGTTTATAAGTCTTCTTTACCTTTGTTGAGTCCGTACAGTATATATTCTCGTGATTGTTTTTGGATAAAAAGTATTTGTACTATATTTTGTCTACATCTCGTCCTAAAGTCAAAGAAATCATCTAAAGTTCCATATTGCAACAATATGGTCTCAGATCTATAATTGCAAAGCAATAAGTAAAGCTTGAAATCCCTAAAGAGATAATCTTTCTTTGGAGGGAGCACAATCATACATATCTTTATGTTGGAGTTATACACCTTGTTCTTACAATTCATGGAAGAAAGAGAATATCTATTACAGCTAGGATATCTCTTTTAGACACTGCCTACACAACATACTAGAATGCTTTGATAGGTACCTTATTGAAAACGCTCAACAATGGAAGTGTCATTCTGACAATAGCACCTGATTTCAATATCAGGTTGGATAATCCTACTTTATCTGAACGTCTACAAGTTCAAATCCAGATCATCGGAGTAGATTAAAATCCTACAGTCATCATGGCTAATTTACATCACCAAATGATCTATCATCTATAGAATCATGATTTGGACCTTAACTTTCCAAATTCTACTTTGGATGCCCTTTATATGGTTGTTGATCGTTCCAATGATCATACTACTATCATCCAGATCCTGAAGCAACTACCAACATAGGAGCTTGAAAAGATGATGCCTATTGAATGGATCACTAATTACCAAAAGGTGTTCCACACGCCTCATTGACACTTTTTTCATACCACAACTCCTCCGATTCTGAGGGCATTAAAAGATGTAATAGTGAAGTCCATCTATGCAAAGCCCAATGAAGATCCATCTAGGGCAATATTTATAATCCAATCTGTATTTTTACATACAGAAGATAAATTTGATCCTCCTATCCATTATTTCAAATCTAATGGAAATACAGTTTATGTTAGTCATCATTGTGGATATTTTATATGGGATGTTGACCCATCTATGTGCGAACCTGACTATAAAATCTGTCTCAATCCTAAGTCAGATAGTGATGATGATGATTATGAAAGATATACTAAAAGGAGAAGGAAGAAGAAAAAGCCAAAACCTCGTTGTATGCCTTCTCAATAGTATCATCCACATAAGGATAATCTAGATCCAGATGATTCCAACAATCTTAAAGATCTACAGATAGAAAGATTCAGACCTAGATCTCTTTGAGAGATGATGAAATCTTCTACTTGTCAATCTAAGCTAATAGTTCCTTTTATGACTCCTACTTCTATACCTTGCATGATGGTTAAGCCATATGAGGAATATTTTCTTTTTTTACATAGGAGTGCTGATGAATCAACGAGGGTTGTCTGTAACCCTTATATTCGAGCCATAGGAATCACTTCACAAGGAACACTTGTATCAATTCCTTCTGATAAAGTTCTTTACTGGTAAACATCAAATGCAGCAGCACAGAATAAAGTTCTTCAACAAATTGATTCTAAGCTGGATGGAATCAGTCAACAAACCTATGCTACGCAACAAAAAGTTGATGCATTCTCTAAACAAATCCAACAAATATATTAGTCTTACAAAGCTCAGATTTAGCGACTTGATGCTGATCTTTTACATTACTTGCTACACATTATCTTGGACCTAACTTCAATGCTAAAGTTAGAGAAATCTAGAAGATACAAGGAATTGTGCAACATACGGAAGCAATCTACCTGGCCCAGAGATCCGCATTGGTATGGATGTTGTCCTAAATCTCATGCACATTTTTCTCGCCTGTATCCTCTGTGGAAAAATGATGACTTTTTCATAAGTCTACCTTTTAAAAAGAATGAGGATAGAAATCCCACAAAAGTCACACATCCAGGGATGAACCCTGATGATCTAAAGCTCGCACAAGATAAGTGTGCTATCCTTTTGAAGTAAGGACTTATTGAGCCCATAAAGTCATATTGGGCTTGCCAGGCATTCTATGTCAATAAACGTTCAGAGCAAAAACATGGAAAAAAGAGATTAGTCATTGACTACAAGTCTTTGAATGCTTTCCTAAAATATGACAAGTTTCCTCTTCCAAAGATCAGTACTCAGGTACTATTTCTCAAAGAAACAGTTATCTTTTCCAAGTTTGATCTTAAGGCAAGATTTTGGCAATTGGGTATTCACTCAGCTGAGAGATACAAGACTGCATTTTGCATTCCCAGTGTATAGCACCAAGGGACTGTTATGTCATATGGGCTTAAAGTCTCCCTATCACTATTTCAAAGAACAATGACTAAGATCTATGAGCCTATCCTCTACAGTGTAATCATTTACGTTGATGACATTCTTCTGTTCTCAAGGACCCATGAGGAACATCAGGCCTTACTGTAACAATTGTTGGATCTTACTAAACAATATGGTATTATGCTTTCAACCCTAAAAAACATCATTGGTACTAAAGAAATCGCATTTCTAGATACAACAATTCCTTGGGATTGTTAATTACATTCGTAAGTTCCCACCACAAGTGGCAGCTTATGCTTCATCCTTATCCAAATTATTGAAAAAGAATCCACTACCTTGGACGGCAGAACAAACCAATGCTGTCAAGCATCTAAAGCATCTTTGTTAGAATCCTCCACCTTTAAAGATTCCTGACACTAGACAATGCATCTTATAGACTGATGCCAGTATCACTCACTGAGGTGTTGTGCTTATTAAAGAAATCAATGGCAATTGACATTATTATGGCCATGCAAGTGGCCAGTTTAGTTCTTTTGAAGGCCACTACCATATCAGTTATAAAGAGATTCTCACTGTCAAAAGAGGTATAGAAAAGTTTGCTTTACACCTCACTCCTTATCATGTTTTCATTGAAATGGATAACACCTCTTTTTTAAAAATTCTTGATCAGCCCAAGAAAAAGATTCCTAATAGTCAATTGCTTCGCTGGTAGGAGTGGTTTTCTCG
Source organism: Erythroxylum areolatum (assembly GCA_024520975.1). Lineage (NCBI taxonomy): Eukaryota > Viridiplantae > Streptophyta > Magnoliopsida > Malpighiales > Erythroxylaceae > Erythroxylum > Erythroxylum areolatum. The sequence goes on from JANIJH010000002.1 coordinate 48,537,299, forward strand.
CTATAAATTCTCCATCTGCCATATTAAAGGTCACCATATTACACTTGCTGATTATCTCGCTAGACTAACTATGCCTCTCTTGCTTATTTCCTCTTCTTTGAAGCTTCCTATTCCTTTGTATTAGCTAATGGTGTTTCCTAAATTTGCAAAATACAAAAAAGAGTTTCCTCCTTTATTCTCTCATCCTGCATCCTCCAACCTCCAACCTCTAACCACTGTTACGGAACTCTTTCCACTTATTCACCAAAGTTTGTTCTATTATCTACATTTGACCCTTCTCAAGTTTGATATTTTACCAGTTCCTAGCTATTTTGATATCATTACCCCATACAAACTCATGTATCATATCTATGATAATGTCCACGAGTCTACCTTATGGAATCTCTAGGCTTTGTCTGCCCTTTATGCTTGTTCTATTTCTTTTTCACCTCTTCATGTTTATAAACATCTATCTGATCCAACCAATGCTAGTTCACTCTTATGGACTTTTCTGGAATGGTTTCAAACATTGGACAAATGGTGTATTGATATGTCTCAAATTTTAACTTATCATCGCTTGTGGGATTCTTTTGTGGATAATCGAAAAGCTTATGCTATCTACCTCATCCACCGGCCCTATTGTATGAGTAACTCAGCACAGTTATGTACATTCAATCATCTCCAGTTTTGGCATGTTTCTATAGATTGGCCTACAGAAAGCATAGTCTTAATAGAAGAATTATATTCTTTCTTAGACCAATTAAATCAATCTCACAACTTGATCCCTTCTACCATCTGTACATCTCTTGGACCTTATTATGGAGACACTGCTCTTTTCACTCCTATTATAACTCCATCCATAAATCAATGGTATCAGAGCTACTAGGTTTTGGCCTAGGTGGCCCCATATTGCGAGTTTGAACCCTCAAAAGATAATGGGATGTGGCTTGTAGGTCATTGCCTAATCATGGCTAAGCATTGTGTCATCAGAATATGTGCAAGTGGATCGTGGTGGTTGTATAACTGATTTGGTGCGCTTCTACGTTCAAGGATCCTTTTGGGTATCTCAGTGTTACTTTAAAGTTACTTTCTTTTTTAAAGTTGTAATAAGTGTGTCTCTTGAGCGATTTACTTTTCTAACAGCCCATTGGTACTGTGCATTGCGAATGCAAAGTGCAGTCTTCTATCTCTCAGTTAGGTGAATACCCAGTTGCCAAAACTATGCCGAGACCCTAAAGGGCACACAGGGAAGTATATGACAACCAAATTGGCTAAAACAACTCTTTAGACAAGACCATCGACTAACCAAAGTCAGATTGGAGGTTACTGAGATGTCTGGTAGACTATTGTGGAACAAATCTGAGAACCCTTGTGACAATTGGTAAGTTTCATATATGATAGACGAGACAACAAGGCCCTTCTCTCTATAGGCACACACAACTCTCATCTTTCCTCTTATGAACCTTACTCTCTTCACAACTCTTTTACATAACACGTCTATAAAATTCCTTCCTAAGAGTTTATGATCCTCTTATATAATTAGGCTTTGACACAGCTGCATGTTGAC
>JANIJH010000002.1:48544590-48557797 GCA_024520975.1 Erythroxylum areolatum
ACTAGCTTAGGAGCTTACTTAATTAGGGATAAACTTGATGCATAAACTTAAAAAGGTTTGTGGTAGGCCTTATGTTTTTTAAATGATATACCACTTAAAATTAATAAAAAGAAAAGACAATAAGAGTGAGTAAACTGACCTATGGTTAAGTTTATTCCTTCTAGAGTCTCAAATAAAATTTGTTTAAAAGAGGTCTCATCCTATATTTAAAACTATCATAGTAGACTATGATATCCCTATGTTTAACAAAAAAAGCATGCTCAAACATATAAGAGGACCTTATACTAATATAATAAGGGATGACAAAATCAACCCTTGTCCCTTCAAACTTACTAATTTGATTTTACCATAATAGCCTTCTACTTTAAACTTAATCGTCAACTAGATATGAGGAATGATGACCTAATAATGTCTACATTTAGCCCACTTAGTTGATCATCACCATTTGACAACTTAGACCTCTCTAATTCAAGCCTATAAGCACTATAACCATGACTCAAACTACCTGAACAAGACATGAAACCTATAAGAAGAAACAAAGGCTCAAGAAAATACAGGGTAAAAAAAGGTAAGACTTCGAGAAAATGAATAAAGAAAAAGATAGTGGAGATATTAGCATAACATTTTTAAAAATAATAAAAAAGAAGTAAAGATTTTATTACATATGAAAAGAAAGTTATTTATATTGCTCTTTAATGATTTTGATTAACAGTACATGGATGACCAAGATTCATAAACCTTCCTACTTCCTTATAGTGCATAAAATTTTACCACTCTTTTCTTTACCAAAATCTATGTGCTAATTAAAGTTGTAAAGACTAGTAACAAGTTGTGATGAGCTAAAAGGTAGTCTTCCTAAATGCTTGATAGGATGTCCATAAGATATTAGAGACTAAAGGCTTACTTTTGCATACAACATACTTTCCACTAAAGACCTTTCGACTATCCCCTTAAGTGATTGACCTTATGTTCATGCAAATTATAAGGTGTATAAAGTTTCTCGTATAAGGATTGTAAAGTTTCATCTAAAAGGTTTGTAATAAAAACTTGAAGGTCATTCATACTTGAGTAAATAACCCAGCTATTTAGGATTTGTGGCCCATTTCTTCATATAGACAAATCCATCAAGAGCATTTCACTCTTATTATCTTGAATTCTTTAAGCATTTAATTTCCATTAACCTAAGTTTCCTTGTAATGGGTTTGCACTCTGACATTACTCAACATCTCTCTATTATGCTTCTTCCAAATTTCTTATCATTTTGATCAATCCCCCACCCTTAGGGTTTGAAGTTTAGATATGTGAAAATTACTTCAACCACCTCATTCTCCACACAATCCCAAATAAGTAGGAATAAAAGGGGAAATAAAGAAAAGACATTTAAAACTAAACAATCTAAGCTCACTTTCATTTTCTTTTTAGTTCTTCAGTTCAAAATTTACTTTAGCATTAGAGTGCTAATGATGGAGCAATCTCCAAATTTATTTTGTAGAAGCTTGACAAAAACTCTAAATAGAATTATAAATGACCAGAGATAAGAAACTTAGACAACATATCTGTATGATATCATTTTCTATACTTCAAGAACTAGTATTATTATTAGGATTTAGGCAAAAGATGCAAATCACTTCCTAAGGTTTGCAAAAAGTCTAACTTCATCCTTACCTTTATTTATAGTACCAGTTTATCCTTTGACGCTCAAAAATATAACACCTTAACTCAATAAAACATATTGACTCCTTAACCTTGAATTTATTAAATTTCTATCATACCCTTTTTATTGTATTGTTAAGATGTCTTATGTGGCACGCCAACCTATCACTGCTTTTAAATATGACATGTATAAATTATATTAGAATAATTATTCAAAATATATTTTGACTCCTCCCTCATTACCTAGGTTGTCTGTAAGTATTTTTAAGATGTCTTAAGTCTTGCATAGGAAAATTTTTACGAGGAATTCAATGTTGATGAGTAAGCCAATAAGTGATGTGAAGGGAGATGTTTAACGGAAATTTCTCTTTTATTATAGAGCTCATTGAAGTTTAATGGACATCCTTCACATTTTTCATTATCTTTAAATTCTAAAAAAGATGATAAATCTAAAACTAGAGCATGTGAATTGCGAAGCTTCACCTTCGCTTTATCTTTTATAAGATTTTAAGTATTGATATGAACTGATGTTTGCATCATAATTATTAAATTTTAGGTGAATTTTATTTTTCTCATAAATTTTTTTGACTTGTAATTGAATTTGGCTAAGAAAAGTAGCCATTTGTTTTTTCGTTTACCTCATAATTTCTTTTTCTTTAAGATTATTATAAGGCAATCCAATTGTTAATTATGTTTGAAATTATTTTATCACTGACACAAGTAATAATTAGATTGCCTTGTTATAATTGAAAATAAGCACAAATTTTACCTAATTTATCTTTCAATTCTTCTTCTTTTCTTTTTAAATAGTCGTTTCAAATAGCTATACAAGGAAATAATCATAATTATATTTATTCTTTAGTTATAACCTTTTGGGGCCTCTAACAATGTTGATTTTTTTTTTGGCTAACTAGGAGATTTAATTATTATTTTTGGTAGTTTTTATCCTTCTTTTGCTGTTAATTTTCCTCCTTTTTATCTATAACTAATGCCGCTTAGGTAAAGTTGACAACTTTAAATTGAATCACCAATAAGAAATCTCACCTTTGCGACCTGCATATTATTTTAATATAATTTATACATATTAAATTTAAGCACAAAGTTAGTAATATCTCTCTTCTTTTTCTTAAGGTAGTTATATACTTGGATATAAATTAGATAAAATAAAATTTTATTTTATCTTCACTCATCTACCTAAATAAGAATTAATTCGAAATTTTATTAATTTTAAAAAGAAAGCATCAACTAGTAGAAAACTCGCTCAACCATTTATCATTTTTAAACATTACAAATTAAATTTAAAGGTGTTGCGGCTGTGTAATTCTTTTCTTGCAAGTATATGTTAAACTAATGATAGGAGTCTAGGATTATTGCATTTAAAACAATATATCTATGTTAATAGTAAGTTAAAAGAATAAATAATAAGTCTAACATACAATATATACATAATGGCTTTATTATTTATTATTATATTTGAAAATAGAAACTAATTTAATTAAAGATGTATTTGATAAAGAATACCAATTTTAAAAAGTAAGATTCATATTATTTAAATATATCTAATATTATTGATCCAATATTTAATTATTTAATGGACATATTTTTATGAAACATGTGTTTACAACTAGAATTACTAATCCTAATGACAATGTTCAAAAGTAATTAATCTCGAATTAACTTTTTGTTATATATTATTTTAAACGAAAACTTTGACTTTATTCATATTAATTTTTATCATCATGTTAAAGATGAACTATTTGAAACCCAAGCTATAAATTTTTTAAAAAATAAACAAGTTGAGACATTTAATAATAGATTATATGCTCTTATATAAAAATTTAGAGAATTCATTGTTCAATTCCTTTTAATTAGAAGCATGACGATAGCACCCTTTAGTAAGTTTATCAAAAGTTTTACAATAACGACATTTTAACTACTAAATCATGCCTAGATCTTGTACACGAGGTGTCTGTAATAAGAAGCATTATGCGTGTAATGCTTATGCTCACGCGGTGGGACATGACGAAGGTTGTTTTAATCAGGACATCCATTAAACATGTGGTGCAAAAATGCGGTCAACAAAAATCAGTTCATATCAGAACTCATATAGGGTCAATGGTTGAATAATAAAGGAAAATGCAAATTCATGCCAGCAATATCGTTACTTATGATAATGTTTGGCCTCCATCCAATATTTGGCTAATAACACGGGAAAAAGCAAATTCATGCTTACCATAATGTTTGGCCTCCATCAAGTATTTGGCTAATAACAAGGGAAAAAACAATTTCTTGCCAGTCATATCGTTACGTACGATAATGTTTGGCCTTCATCTGTCCATTCGTTGAAACTAAAATCTGAGCAATCGGTGGATGATGGATCTAAATCAGTGTGCATAGATCTAAAATTTAATTATTTGAAACCAATGATTGTTACGTCATTTTTTTATAAATGTTAAATTAATTTTATAAATTGACGCATCTTATTAATGATTTGGTTTAGAATAAAAATAAAGAGTAACCAGTAAGATCTGAATTATGAAAAACAGACCCTCTATTTTAGTTAAACAATTTTTACTATATTTTATTCACAATATATAATTAAATTTTTCAATAAGAGAATTGAACACCGTTTTTGACGCAAACAATCTTGTGGCCCGAACTCTTTCTTGTAAAACTAAGATACATTGACAAGACAAACGAAGAGATAACCATGCGAAAGACATTTCATTGTTAATCCATCAACATCTATTCGACAGTGTCGAAGAATTCAAAGCCGTTCGATTCACGTGGGATATTGCCGTCAAAATAATAGTGGATTTCGAAAAGTGACGTTAACGCAACTGCTCAAAGGTTTGCAAAAAATCTAAGAAACGTACAGATCGAACTAATTGAGGATCTAACGTTTCCCAGGATCACATGTACGTCCAATTCATACTCTATAAAATTATTATAGTCCACAACAGCAAAAAAGATATTCTAAAAGTCACCTAATATATTTAACTTCTCTTTTAAAATAAAAACCTAGATATACATGTGAATGGAAAACCCTGGAGTTTGCAACAATGAGCCTACGGGCTCACATGAGAAGGAAAGTTAGACCACATATAAGTCTAAGTGAGATTCCATCATAAAATCAATTGGTAATAGGTGGAGTAGCCCACTAGACTTATATGCTAGTCTTCTTTCTTCTCTTTCTCCAATGTGGGACAAACTCTCACTTTATATTTCAACACACCCCCCTCACGTGTGAGTCTAACACATGACATAATCTATCATTTCGAGGGGTTAATGATTAACAAAGAGCAACCTGCTCTGATACCATGTTAGAATTTACAGTGGACCTACGGGCCCACACGAGAACGAAAGTTAGACCACATACAAGTCTAAGTGAGGTTCCATCCTAAAACCAATTGATGATAGGTGGAGTAGCCTACTAGACTTATATGTTAGTCTTCTTTCCTTTCTTTCTCCAATGTAGGACAAACTCCCACTTTATATTTCAACATTTACAATCAAATGATTAGATATGACATTCAGACCCAGCCCGAAATAACTTGGTTCGAAATTCAAAAATTATTAAAAAATTTCCACCTAATTAGTATACATTAATCACTTAATGTTCAATTGATTTTATATGATTATTCAACTATTAAAAATAAAGTATTTTTTATCTCCTATTTATGTTTATCTTGAAGGAAAATATTCAAATATTATGGGATACGGTGTAATAGGTTATATTTTATTCACAATTTGGGCAAATAGTATAATTCAATCTTTAAGAAATAATTTATCTAGTTATTGATAGTTTAGAGGACATGTAAATTATAATCTCAATTACACTGCTTTCATTTTTACCTTTTATTTTGATCTATAGTCTAGTAACTATTGGAAAAAATTGTAATATTAAAATTAAAAAACAAGTTTTTAGTTTAATTATAAATGAGCATTATATTTCTATGTTTATAATAGATAAGAAAATAAGGAATAAAAAATTTATTTTTTTCTACAGAAAATAAATCTTTTTCTGCAAGTGAGTAGGCTTTGCACTTTCATAATAGTGTATGGTTATTCAAGTTATAGTTAACGAAAAAGCTTATATATATTACAAAAATGAAACATTGATGCAGCAAAACATCGACAGGGATCAGATGTATTGTGGGAAAGGCGTGAAACACGTTTTGTTGGCTCCCAAAATTTTTTTCTTGATGAATAAATATGATTCACATTAATTTTAAGGTCTTTACTAAAGTTGTGGAGTTAATTATTATGTTGATGTTAGGAAGATTATATGATATAGGTTGACTGAATTAAAGTGTTAAGGTTATTAAAATGTTCAAAGGTGTTTTTGGTAAGACACTTAAGGTTAAAAGAACCTAAGCTTATAAGGAAGGGCAAGGTGGACATTTCTCATTCATTAAGGGTAAAATAGGAAGAAAGAAGTGTTGTCTTCTTCTTAAAGAAGGGAAAAACGAAAATAGGAGATAAAGAAGAGAAAGAACAAATCAAAGAGAGAAAGAAGAGAGAATTCGGTGGTTAAGAGAAAAGAAGAGAGTTGAGCTAGGGTTTCTTTATTTCTTAACTTTTGAGAGAGATTTTGAAGTGGCTTAAGAAGAGAAAAAGGTAGAGGAAGAGAAGAGCTTCCATTTGAGCCAAAGATCTCTTCATTTGGTGAAGAATCAAGGTAAGATCATTTTGAATCTTTTGAATTTTTGGAAGGATTTTAGTTCATGGAGTTTAGAAAATGCATGGGTTTAAGTATTCTAGCACCAATTTTAGTAATTGTGCTTTGTGGGATTTTCAATTGAAAACCTTGTTGAGTGAGATTTTTGTTATTGTTGAAGGAAATTAAGAAAGGTAAGAGAAGCAAGAGTAAAGACATTTTGATCAAGTCTTTAAGCAAGGAAATCAAGGTGGGTACATGTTCATAATAGAGGAAATAAGCCACTAATGTTTTCTTTGAATCAAAGAAGTTTAATGATTTTAAATTGCATCATAAGTGTTGCATTTATAGCTTTTGAATGATTTGAGAAATTGCAATATATTGTTATATGAATTGTGTGATGATTTATGAAAAGGCTTGAGAGCAATTTTTGAAAAGATATTATGTTTATGAAATCATGTTTCGTAATATCTCATGTTTATGAAAAGTCAAGATTCGAAAAAGTATCATTTTGGGCAACAAGTTTACAAGTCATGAATTACATGTTATGTGGGTTTGTGGTGGTCCCCTAAGTATGTCAAGTGCACTTTGACAAAAGGCTTCTCCCGCTTGCTTACTAGTGGCATGGAGCTCCTTCAAGGACTCCCATAAGTTTATAGCTACGCAAAACCATTATGTGAGATTGCGTTAGTACGTTCTGTTTGCGACTACACAGGACTCCTTAGGGGAAATATGTAATACGTTCTGTTTTGGATCCATCCAAACCATTTTGATGTGCTTATGTGCTTATGTGCCTATGATATGTAAACAAGTTTGATGCATTCCTATTTTATGGTTTGTGAATTTGACTACAAGATAAGAAACATGCGTTTTATGAACTCAATGAAAATTTTCTGTGACAAGTAAAATGTTTTCAAAGGTTTTGCTTTTTTTTTGTTATAAACTGTTACCCATAAGCTTTTAAGCTCATCCTCTTTTTCATCCCATCTCCAGGTAATAGCTAAGAGATTAAGTGATCAAGAGCCTAAGGGAATTTCTCCAAATTTGCTTATTTTGTAATTTAAGTTGGTTTTGGGAAAGCAATGAGTTTGTTTGTTCAAAAACCTTCTGTAATTTGAGATTTTGAGACGATGATGTAATGTGGCTTGGAATGCCATTAAAGATTTGTAAAACTTAATTCTTTTGATGGTAATGAAATATGAATGGTGTATGGATAATGTGAGTTGAAATTAGATATACGTGAAGAAGTTATCAACTTGAGTTGATGATTTTGGAACATAAATTGTTGATATATATATATATATATATATATATATATATAAGTAGAGATATATATAACTAAGTGAGATGTCATGGAAAGGAAGATAGAAATTTATGACTGGTCGGATGTAGTTGAAGGTGATGAGACAAATGAGTTGAGATTTGAGAGTTTAACAAAGTCAATTTGGTAGCTGAACGATTATGCTCAGGACATCCTAAATTTGCACAATGCAAATTTGCAAGTCTTCCATAGGGTAAGAATTTGTGTTCCGACTTCAGGGCAAAAACTGGACTAATCTAGGCTGAATTAGTCAAATTTGTCTCCTAAAAGTTGTAGATTTTCTTTCTAGCTTTCCAACGGTATATAGTATGAAATTTTTGAACATTGAAGTCAAAGGTTATGATCCTTATAAATGGAGATGCTCAGGAGTGACTCTGCTGCGTCTTAAGTTGACTTTGTTTCGTCTTAAGTTGACTCTGCTTCGTCTTAAGAGTCACTTCATCTTAAGTTGACTTTGCTTCGTCTTAAGTTGACTCTGATTCGTCTTGAGTTAACTTTACTTCGTCTTAAGTTGACTCTACTTCTTCTTAAGAGTCACTTTGTCTTAAGTTGACTTTGCTTCGTCTTAAGTTGACTCTGCTTCATCTCAAGAGTCACTTCGTCTTAAGTTAACTTTGTTTCGTCTTAAGTTGACTCTGCTTCGTCTTAAGAGTCACTTTGTCTTAAGTTGACTTTGCTTCGTCTTAAGTTGACTCTGCTTCATCTTAAGAGTCACTTCGTCTTAAGTTAACTTTGTTTCGTCTTAAGTTGACTCTGCTTCGTCTTAAGAGTCACTTCGTCTTAAGTTGACTTTGCTTCGTCTTAAGTTGACTCTGCTTCCGTTTAAGAGTCACTTCGTCTTAAGTTGGCTTTGCTTCATCTTAAGTTGACTATGCCTTGTCTTAAGAGTCACTTCATCTTAAGTTGACTTTGTTTCGTCTTAAGTTGACCATCTGCTTCTTCTTAGGTTGACTTTCTGCTTCTTCTTATGTTGATCATAACATCTTCTGACCCAAATTTGAACCTCTAGATGATAGAATTTGTCTTCAAAGTCTTCATGAAAGTTGGAGATCCTGAAGTTCTCTTTTGAATCATCGAAAGAATACCTTAATTTGAGTTCTTTATAGAAATTTATGACCATTTTTCCAATTCATCTGTCCCTTCGTCTAAGTTCATCTAATCCTTTTGTATGGTCCCATTTTTAACCCTTTATATGATCTAATTTGTTTCTATGTCTTCATAAAAGTTGTATATCTTGAAATTATCTTTGGAATCATCCAAAGAACAACTTAATCTGAGTTCTCTAGGGAAAGTTATGATGATTTTCCCAATTCGTCTCACCCTTCCTCTAAGTTCATCTGATCCTTTCATCTGGTCCCACCTTTGACCCTACAGATGACCGAATTTGTCTTCAAAGAGTTTACAAAAGTTGTAGATCTTGAAATCTTCTTTCGAACCATCTAAAGAACACTGTAATCCTATTTCTATAGAGAAAGTTATGTCATTTGTCTCGAAACAGGTTCAGTATGATTGAATACAAAACCTTATTTGATTCTTTTAGCCATAACTGCGTCATCCGACCTCTAAACGAAATGATCATTGAGACAATAGATTCCTCACACATTGTGCTATCTCTCCATAAAAAACAAAAATTGACAGCATTCCAAATTGATTGGAAAAAATTTAATTAAAGGAAAGTGAGGGAATATGTTAGAATATTATGATCTAGTGTTATTTTACTAAACATGCTTCGGCATTTTGAATATATCTGGATCTGTAGGGTTCCAATTGAGATAATTTTCAATGTGGAATAAACTAAAGACATAGGTTTACAATTTATATGAAGAAGTCGAATTTTGATTCAGCCTCTAAGATGTTTCGTTTCTGGATGAAAGTTAGGTATTCTTTAGAAACTTAAGATAATAGGAAACAGATGTTCTAAAGAAGTTAAATTGTGACTCTAGTTTGAGGTTTTAAAAAATCTGTTACGAAATTGAAGAAAGGTGTTTGCAAGTATTAAGGTTCCTATGTTGGGCTCCTTAAACGGGGTCCAACAAGTTTTATGTGGGAAAGGGCGTGAAACACTCTTTCTCAAAGCTTTTAAGATGTAACTCCTTATTTGTCCGACTACAACATGCTCTTAGATGTCCATTCAAATTAAGAAGGTAAGTGGAAAAAAAATAAAGATAGAAGTAATTCCTAGCTTTCATTATTAATCAATTAACCAATTTCACTATTACCTTTCATTATTAATCAATTAACCAATTTCACTGTTGCCTAGTAAATAGTTATAAGTAGTTTATTTATTAATTCTTTGTTTTGAGTTTAATTTTTAACAAATCATCTTATTTTCTCTACATCAAACAAAATTTACAACAATTGTTGGGTGACTATATAATCCTCGTGGGAACAATATCTTTTATGTAATAAGATATAATCTGTATACTTGCAGTATTGAAACTTTTTCTATATAAAACTATTAATAAGTTTTTGGTGTCATTGCCTGGGACTATTATAGCATCTACTACAGTTTAAGTTACTTTGATTTAAGGACTTTAATACTTTTCTTGTGTGATTGTAGGTGTATGAACACGAAAATCAAAAGGAGTTATTAAGCAACTTTCAGGACTTTTTTTCCAACCCAGGGAAAGGCATTATAGTATTGATGTGAGTTAATTTAACACATAATCTTTGGTGGCAGAACCATTTAAATTATTCTTGGACTAACAATAATAGAAATAACATAAGAACAGATGGTCCAACAGGTTTCCAGTAGGATAGTCTTGGATCATTAAAGTCAAAGTTAGACAAGTTAAAAGATTTGCTAAGCTCCAAGTTCAATAGCCAAGATGAAAGTCAAAAGAGGATAGAAGCCAAATTTGACCAAATAATGAAGAACTACTCCTCTTCTCTTCATAACTTCGAGGTTGAAGATAGGCAACTTGCCAATGCATTGCTGATAAGTAATGTGGCGAATCTCTCAAGTAACAAGGAAGTCCAACCAATATTCATGTTGTGTTGTGGAATTTGTAAGAGTAAACATTACAATCATGAATGTCTAGCACTAAATTATATGGGGGAGCTTCTATATTGCAAGTGAAGTTGACCTAAGAAAAAATCATATAAGCATACATATAATTCAAAGTGGAGCATCTCTTACGCTGATACATGGAACAATTATGCTTTAGCTGAATCTTTATAGGAACAACAGTAAGAAGAATAAACAATAGAAAAAATAGAGGTCAAAGAAAAGGAAGAAGTGTCTTTCCAAGAAGAGAAAGCAAAAGAGTGGATAAAGGATTTTAAGGAAGAAAAAGAGGAGGAGTTAAATACAGAAACTATTGATGAATCGTTAATAGTCACCTTAAGTACGAATAGTTTCTACATCCTATAAGACAAAATTTTTTAGTCAATTGAAAATTTAGGGAGTTTGATTATTCCCTATTTTATTAACAATTTGTTTATAAGTCGATTGGACTTGCTAAGTTGATACATTATATCCTTATTATTATCTTACAACATATTGCTTATTCACTTGCTAATAAATAGCTATGTAGAGAACTACGTGGAAACAAGTCATTAATTATACACCCAAGTTAATTGTAAACGTGTAAGGTACGTTGAGATGAAGACGTTAAACAAGCACTGCATGGGATGCAACCTAAGAATTAGGATATTTTTCATTTTTATTTTATTTTGTTTCCATTTTATAGGTTATGTAACATCCCATCCCCATATTAAGGGTTAGGACCCGAAATTTCAGTACATGTGAGCTCAAAGAGAAATTAAGACAATACATTTTCTTGCTCATGCATCATGTGAGCATATATGCACATGAATATCGAATCTTTTCACAAAAATAAGTGTACATGCATTCATTGACAACTTTCAGGTATGATTGGTTTTAAATGTGATGATAATGAAAGTGAGAAGTAGAGGAAGTGGAAAGAGTGATCTAGGTATGAGTTGAGATAAGGAAAGATTTGGAAATAAAATTGGTAGTGATCTGGAAAATGTTCACTGAATATGCTTAAGTCTTTTAGCCATAACGTTTTCTCTAGTTGTCTAAACAAGATGATTCTTAATTTGGATTATTCTAGAGATGTATGGCTATATTTCGTGTGAAGAAATCAAATTTCATTTCTGTCTCTAAAAGTCTCAAAATTTCATGAAGTTATGAAGTAGGTCCAGTACATTAGTGTGTGTAGGGAAAATTCGTCTTCGGACTTTAGGGGAAAATTTGGGGTTGATATAAAGAGCTTTTATCCAAGAAGCCTTCTGGAAAGTTGTAGATGTTTTGTTTATCGTTCCAATGGTATATAGTATGAAAATTTTGGACATCAGAATCAAAAGTTATAATCCTTATAAGTGGAGACGTTCTGCAGAAGAAAATAAGATGGAAGAAAATGAGACGATAGAAATGAGACGGAAGAAATGAGATGGACGAAAATGAGACGGAAGAAAATGAGACAATAGAAATGAGACGGAAGAAAATGAGACGGAAGAAAATGAGACGATAGAAATGAGACGGAAGAAATGAGACGGAAGAAAATGAGATGATAGAAATGAGACGGAAGAAAATGAGACGATAGAAATGAGAAGGAAGAAATGAGACGGAAGAAAATGAGATGATAGAAATGAGACGGAAGAAAATGAGAAGGAAGAAATGAGATGGAAGAAAATGAGAAGATAGAAATGAGACAATGGAAAATGAGACGATGGAAATGAAACGAGAGAAATGAGACGATAGAACTAAGACAAAAGGAAAGTGAGACGACGAAAAAATGAGACGATATAGAAGTCAGACAATAGAATTGGCCTTCAAGATCTCATGAAAGTTGTAGATTTAGAAGTCCTTTTTCCAATAGTCCAAAAATGAAGTCAATCTGACACCTGTAGTGAGAGTTATAGCAATTGCGCTAAGGCATGTATAATATGAGCAAAGATATGAACATGTTGGATTCTTTTGGCCATAACTTCTTCTCTAGACCTCCAAATGACTTGATTCTTAAACCATTGGATTTGTAAGACACTGCTCTATATCTTTACCAAGAATCATAGCCATATTAACTGAATGAGAAAGATTGAGTGAAAAGCATGTGACGGGTATAGTGAGTGTGTTCTTAAGCAATATGAACTGGTGTTATTCCACTTAACATACTTCAGTATTTCGATATTTTATGGATCAGTAGAGGTCCAAATGGGATGATTTTTGTTTTGTGGTAAACTAGAGACATGGAGCTACAAATTATATGAAGATATTGGAATCTAATTCAGTATCTAAGATGTTTAAATTTCAGATGAAAGTTGTGCATAGTATACTGTTATGGACAAGAATAGTCCCAAAAAAATTGTTGAAGTATGTCTTTTGAATCACTGAACCAAATTGAATGATTTCGGTGGCATTAGAAACTTAAGACAATGGGGGACACTTTCTAGAAGAAAGTGTTATGTCAGAATGCTCAAGGGTATTTTTGGCAAGACACTTAAGTATAAAAGACATAAGGCATAAATAGAAGGGGTAAATGGGACAATTCTCACCCATTAAGGGCATAAATGGAAGAAGAAGTGTTGTCTTGCTTATAAATAAAGGA
>JANIJH010000002.1:48571622-48588174 GCA_024520975.1 Erythroxylum areolatum
AAGTGGTGTTGGTAGGATTTGTGCCGGAAGACAAATCATTTGTAAAGGTAGCTTGAGCCGAAAATCAAGTGATGTTGGTAGGATTTATGCCGAAAGACAAATCAAGTGTAAAGGTAGCTTGAGCCGGAAATCAAACGGTATTGTAAGAGTTCACACTAAACTATAAAGTGTGTAACAAAGTGGTTTGCAAAATCCTAAGTGAGAGCTTAGGTAGAGGACGTAGGTCTTAGCACCGAACCTCTATAAAAACAATGTTTGATCTTCTTCCCTACACTTTTCACTTAAGTTTAGTTAAATTGTTTTTGTGTGTATTAACTTCTGATTTTATTGTAGAAAAATTCAAAAAGCTTAAAGATCTATTTAATCCCCCCTTCTAGATCGCTCACAAAGTAGAAGCGAACTTTGAAAAATACAAGGGAATACCCCTCCCAAGCCCATCCTAGTTTGGAACACTAGAGGGTTCAATGACCCTCTTAAAAAATCAGTGGTGAAAGAGGTGATCAGGACAAGAAAACTCTGCTAGTTGGTCTCCTTGAAACTAAAATAAAGGATCCTCTTTCACTTTTTGGTGACAGATTTTTAGGCAATAATTGGGAGCTTTTCTCTGACCATAGCTCATATTATAACCGCAAGATTATATGTTTGTACAATACAAATCGTATTGGAGTGACAGTCTTAGCAAAATCTGATCAATTATTGCATCTTCAATATCAAATGTGCAACACTAATGTTAAGTTTGACATGTCACTTGTCTATACCTCCAATTTCAGCTTTTAGCACGATAAATTGCAGCTTGAGCTGCAGAATAAATAGATGGGAATTCACAAACCATGGCTTGTAGTTGGGTGATTTTATGCTGCAGAATAAATAGATGGGAATTCACAAACCATGGCTTGTAGTTGGTGATTTTAATTGCTCATTAAACATGACAGAAATTGAGGGTGGAAGTATGATCACTGTCAGACTAAAGAACTCTCCAACTTCTTCTTGAATGCAGATTTGGTTGATCTCAACAGCATTGATAGATTATTCACATGGACTAACAACTAGCATGGTAACTTGCTTGTTAGAGAGAAGCTAGACATAACCCTCTTGAATTCTTTATGGCTGGCCCAGTTCTCGCTCTTTTGTGCACTTCGGTGAGAATCTCATGTCTGACCATTCGTTTATGCTGATTCAGAGATTGAAGATCAACTGGAGCTCCGTTTCAATTCTGTAATGGCCTTACTGGTATGGAGGATTTCAAGAACTAGTTAACAGCTGCCGGAATTTTGAGGTGGAAGGTTTTAAATCATATCAGCTCATGCTTAACTCAGAAGAATGAAAGTTGCGATTAAAAACTTTATTTGTAGCAGAAATCTCAATCTTCAAACTCTGAAAATGAAACTTATGCTTTCTCAAAGGAACTGTTATGAATCCCCCCCACAATGATGCATTTAGAAAGGTGGAGATGACATGTCTTCGGGAATATCAGGAAGCTCTCAAAATTCACAATTCTATTCTTAATCAGAAAGTTCAATTAAACTGGTTGTATGATGGCGACTCTAATGCCAAATTTTTTCATTCTTCTTTGCTTGCTAAAGAAATGTTAACAAAATCTCTATGCTTCAAGATGCCAGTGGGAGAGAATATGCTAAGCAGAATCACCTACTGCAGTTAGCCTGAGAATATTTCTTGTCTTCTATGGGAACTAACAGAGCAACTTCTCCAAGACCCAACGTGCTTCATCTCTTTGAGTGTAATCTTGAACAGGGTGTCAAGGATGAGTTGATCTCACCTATTACTGAAAATGATATCAGACGACTTCTATTTAGCCTACATCCCGCCAAATCTCCTAGACCGGATGGATTTACTTTATGGTTCTTCCAACAGACATGGACTATTACCAGAGAGCTCTTCACTACGATAGTCCTTGAATTTTTTGAATCTTCTAAGCTACTTCAAGAAATAAACTACACTTCCATCTGCTTGGTTAAAAAAAAAAAAAAGAAATCCTCGAACTATGTCCAATTTCAAACCTATTTTCTGCTGCAACACCATCTATAAAGTTATCTCAAAGTTGCTGACGGAAGTCTCAAGATGGTTATATCAACTATAATTAAATTTGCACAAGGTGCTTTTCTACCTGCTCGCAACATTGGCGATAATATTCTGTTGATGCAAGAATTGCCTAAACACCACAATTCTGGAAAAAAAAGTCAACAGTTACTTAATAAAGATAGACTTCTTCAAGGCTTTCGATACCATCAGCTGGAAATTCATTCGATTATGTCTTGATGCATTGCAACTTCCTTAGAAATTTGTTTAGTGGATAACGGCTTGTATTCAGTACCCATCCTTGAGTGTGCTAGTCAACGGTGTACCTTCTAAGCCATTCATAATAGGTAGGGGGGATTAGACAAGGAGACCCTTGTCTCCTTATCTATTTACACTTGTTATGGAAGGCTTTTCTAGTTTATTGAAAAAGCTAATATTGTGTAATGAATGCTCTTCATCTATTTTCTCAATGGTTAGGCTTACACCATAACCTCGATAAGAGCAGTCTATGTATATCAGCAAATGTGAGGATTTTGGGCAACATCAGGTGCCACACTAGCCATCATAATGTCTCAACATCCTTCAATTATTTTGGAGTTCCCATTACAGCAAACAAGCCTAAGTTCTACGACTACTTACTGATTATTGAACGACTCAAATCTTGAGTAATTGCATCGTAAAATAGATACTTATTTTTTGCAGCTCGTATAACACTCATCGTTTCAGTGCTTATTAGTTTCCATCCACATTAATTAGACTGCATATATCACAATGCCAAAGAGAGTCATAAAAGATATATACAGAATAATGGAGGCGTTTTTATGGTCTGGTCAACTTGGAAACTCAAAGAAGGCAAGGACTAAGTGGAGTGAGGTTACTCTCCCAGAAAAGCAAGGCGGCCTTGGGATCATCTCGGTATCAAATATGCAGAAAGTGTTAATGTGTAAGCGGTTGTGAAGGCTATATACCGATTGTAACGCTTTATGGATCAAATGGTCGCATGAATACTATTTCAAGAATTTGAATTTCCGGCAAACTGATTTCACTAAGGGCAGATCTCCAATTCTTAAGCAAATGATGAAGATAAGGGAGATCACTTATCCTCGCATTAAACACCAGATCGGG
Source organism: Erythroxylum areolatum (assembly GCA_024520975.1). Classification (NCBI taxonomy): domain Eukaryota; kingdom Viridiplantae; phylum Streptophyta; class Magnoliopsida; order Malpighiales; family Erythroxylaceae; genus Erythroxylum; species Erythroxylum areolatum. Next base: position 48,574,785 of record JANIJH010000002.1, read on the forward strand.
CAGGGACGGAGCAAAAAATTTAAAATAGAAGGATCCAAATATTTAATTTTTTTTAATTTTAAAGAGCCCAATGTACCATTGTTCATGTTATCAACAATTTTCCAATAGACACATTACTGTCCCCTGATTTGATCTATTGTGGAGAAATACCATTAGCCCTAAGGCTTCCTTCGTCACTTGGCTTGCGATCAAGAATAGGCTTCAATCCATGAGCCAATGGCATGGTAACATAGCTGATAATACTTGCTTACTTTGCAACAGGGCAGTGGAAGATAAGACCATCTATTCTTTCTATGTAGCTATTCTAAAGCTATTTGGAGCAGAATATTACACTTGTTATCAGAAAATAATTACGCTCCTTCCATATGGTGTAAATGGTGTGGGTGAAGGATGCTTTATAAAGAGAGGCATTAGTTTGCCCTGACTTGGAGTTTCTAATAATCCAGTGTAATGCATGCTCACAGCTGTACCGATAATAACAGACATTTCAATGATAAGAAGGAAGACAAATTTCTGATCATAGATAAGCTTGTTAACCTGATCCGTAAGTGCAGCATACTCTCTCTATGGACATGCAACGAAGATGGCGTTTATAACTCTTAGCTTTTTTATCTTATGACATATTCACTATACTACGTTTAAATTCAATCTTTTTGTAACATGAATGTCAGCTAATAGCCTAGAACTTATTATAATGTTTATAGTAGTTTCATCTATAGTATGTACACAATTCACTTTCCCAAAAAAAAAAAAAAACCTTTACCATCATGCATATTTTACATAATAAAAGCTATGTTTTTAAAACTTATTAAATTTGGCTTTTCAATCTAAATATATGTACTTCTTTTATAAACAACTCAAATTTACTAACCTAATTTGTTTTTAGTGACATTTGTGATTTTACACATAATTTCAAACATTGACCACTTAATTTTCAATTGATTTTATAATTACTCAAATATCACTCATACAAATAAAGTACTTATTTATCTCCTATTTATGTTTATCTTGAATAAAAATATTCAAATATTATTGGATATAGTGTAATATGTTATAATTTATTCATAATTTGGGTAAATAATATAATTCAATATTTAAGAAATGTTTTATTGAATTATTACAAGACATTAAATTTATTTTCTCAATTATAATTAATACTTTCATTTTTACCTTTTGTTTTGCTCTATAGTATAATAACTATTGGAACCTCTAATTTTTAATAAAATTATTACAACATTTAAATAAAAAATTGTTTAGTTTAATTATAAATTAGTATTATTTTTCTAAGTTTATAATAGATAAGAAAATAAATCTTTTTTTAGAACTGAGTACGCCTTACACTTTCTCTTGTCGAAAAAGTATCAAAAGCTTCCATTAAAAAATTTCATAACAATATATGATTGATTTAAGTTATAGTAAAGCTTATAACTTAAAATATCTTTCTACCAATCTTTTAATATTTTATAGGCCATAGGCAAAATATATATAAAAAAAGCCCTAATAAATCGACAATATACAAATATGTAAACTTTAAAAGCATAATTTTATTATTAAAATTTAATATCCATGAATCAATTTAGAAGTCTAAATACTCAACGAAATATTAAACGATCATAACATAAGTTAACAATATCTTGTAAATATCAGTTACAATAAAATTACTAAAAATAATAGCAATAACAGCAATCGAATAGCAATATTAGACTGCAAAACACTAAGAGAATTACATTAACAAATATACAGATGATATTTATGAAAAACAATTTCTCCATGCATTTCTAAATATAAAATTATTAATAATATTATCAAGATCAGTATTGTCAACATATCCTTCTTGATACATAAAATAGTTAAATTATTCAACCTTTCTCGTGACATTGACGACCTCAAGTAAGCTTTCAATAATTTTAATTTTGAAAAACTTCTATGCTACAATCACAAGTGTATTCAATAAAATTTGATAAGCAATTGAAACATTTGGATAATAATTTGCAGCTTTAACAAATTCTAAAATTTCAACTAATGATATTAACTTATTTGGCAAAGTCATTTGCAACATTTTTAATTCAGAAAAAGATAATCTAAATCCACATTGGACGCATTATCATGAGGAAAAGTGGCTGTAAATTAGTGTAACATTCTCTTAATTCATTAGCTTCCAACAACCTTAACTTCTTTGAATAAAATAAAAATCTAAAAATATTTTCAAATGTCGTTAATTGTTTAAATATATTCTTCAACAAAGCAATTTTCATATCTACAATTTTTATCATATTTTATTAAAATTTAAATTAAATTTAATATTATGTTCGTTTGAATAAATATAAATAAAAAATAAATGTTGTGACACTTAAATAATAATATATAAATAAATAATACTTTTTTGATAATACAATAAATATAATAATAAAAGAAAAAGAACTGTAAGTAGATGAACTACAAATGTTGCAATGAATTATCACTCAGATATTCAAATATTTAATAAGCTAAAAATACATTAAAAATTAGAAAATTTATATTTAAATTATTACTCAAAATCAACGGTATGAATACTGTTTCATACCGGTCGATATCAGCCAGGACGTACCATATCAGACCAAAACTTGTGTGAAATAAATGGTCGATTGTATCAGGTTTAAATACTCATCGGTACTGGCCCATTTCCAACAATACCGATTGATACCCAAAATTTTAAAAAATAAGGGACATTTTTTTGCAAATTTTTCAAAAAATTTTAAAATCTCGCTCGCTCCTTCCTACCTCTCCTTTCCCCTTGTTAAAATATAAGGTACACGTTGAGAATGTAATTGTTGTCTTCCATTATTATAAGAATAAACCAAAGTCCTATTTATAATAAGCTCGTTGAGCAAACTCAAGGTCGTTTTAACCCGAACACCTTTAGTCTTACGACAGTGAGTTCTACTTAACTAAATTTGTGTGATTTAGATGAGCAAATTTATGATCACATGAATTTAAAGGCAGAGTTAAGAATGACGTATAAGATATGTTTTAGCAAGAGTTATCACCGAATGGATCTAGGAGTTACATGAGATATGATTGATAAATTTGTTATCTACCTAATTTAAGTTTAGTTGGTTTCTTAAGCAAATTCAAGATCAATTATATTTGAATGGGATCCTAGCCCTTTAGAAATATTAGAGTAATATTTCTAAATACTGGTGAGGGCTATTATTTCAAATAAAATAGTGGGAGTAATCAAATGCATGATTAAAATCCCAATCTCATTTCGTAGTCATGGATATAATTGATTACTTGCTTTCTTACATTTATTTTTTTGAGTGGGATTTACGTTGTTTAGTATAGTTGATACTATGAGTTAATAAACCAAATTTCTTGGATGTAGATTATGTTTAAGAATAGTTCGTAAAGTTAATAGAAAATTGTATGCCTATTATGTAATTTTGCTATTATCCTATTAAGGATTCAGTGACAAAGTTTTAGAGATATGTAAAATCATATAAATGAAAAAATATATTGACATTTTGAGTTGATTAATGTCTCATAAACTTTGATGACAACATGTAAGATACATGCCAACACCAAGATAGCAAGATGCAAGAGGTTGTATAGAGTAGAGCTAAAAGGTATAGTACCTTGATGGAATTGTTTCATTTAATTTAACCTATTAAAAGCATAAATATGGACATCAATTAAAGTCTTTGTTATAGTGTGATAATAGATTGTATGAATTTTCTTGCCTATATGTGATATGATAGACATCATATATATTTCTAGTTCCTGCTTATGAGTATTTGATACTGAATTTAGGTTCAAAATTATTATAATATTCAAAGCATAGTATGAAATAGATTGTAAGTACAAGTAGTTGATCTAACTTTATGTAAATAGTTTGTATAATTAGGATCAAATAGGACTTGTGTTTAATATATGTTGGATCAAAGGGGACTTGTGTTTAACTTAAATGGAAAGAATACAAAGTTGGATAACTAAGATTATCCTTTTATGCCATATTGGTTAAATCAACATAACGAGAATCATAAAGTTACATATAAGGATATATGTACCTTTTTAATTATGAATTTTATGGAACTTGTGAAACTTTTCAAGTTGAAGAATAACCAATGGTGAAAGGATGATGATGGCATTGAATTGTTAAATCTTAAACATATGATGTATTGAATAGAGTAATAATTCATAAAAGTATAATACTTATATTTCTTTATATTATTAATGGCTTTATATGATATAGTCATATGTATTAAATGAAATGTTAATTTAAAATTTTAAAAATTTTAAAAATTTTAAATCTAAGTATAAATTAAGCATTGAGAATGTTGAAGTACTTCAATGAGATCGTTGTGGTAAGTTATAATTTTTCAATTATTTATAGGGAATGAGATTCTTTGATAAATACCTTCATAAATAAATTCATAATAGTATGTATTCATATATGGAGGAAAATACAATATGAGATAGTGTATGATGCAATATTACTTCATCCATGGCAATACCTAGTATAATGACTTGCCTTCTATAGTTCTAATTGAATCAGTTAATAAGATTTCATATTAAAATGAAATGCAAAGTCTTTGAAAGAGTCAAAGTTATTGATTTAAGGATGTAACCTTTAGTTGAAGCATACATTATCCATTAAGTTTAGAATTAAATTGAATAATAAAAGGTTATGAGATATCCAAATGATTGGATATAATCTCACATATATATTGGACAAATTGTTTTTTTAAATGTATACTTATAGGAGAATGGTTCTCAAGATAAGTAGTGGGAGTAAGATAAAATTTGAAAAGTTCAAATCTCATGACAATACAGCCAATTAGAACTATTGCTTTTATTGATACAATTGATGTATAGTTAAAAGGCTACGAGACATTGAAAGATTCACTTTCATTATAAATTCAAAGAGTTTATTTGGATATGATTGTGAATTAATCATGTCTATAAAAAGGTTAGTGGGAGTATAGTTTTCCTCTTCAATGGGAGTATATGGAGACATATTGCTTATAGAGAATAAAATTTTTAACTTTCAATTGTTGAAAACATAATTGTCCAAGAACCACTCTTGTTGGATATGAAAAAGGTAATAAAATTAGATCTATAAAGATGGTTTGGAAGTTGTTCACCTATTCTAAGTCTAAGTACATAGATTATGTACTAAATATGTTTAGTATCTAAGATATTAAACACTTGTGAAGTATTAAAGATATCCATTATTCTATGTAAGAGTTGATATTTGAGTTCAAGGAGATAAGGATATTTACTTTAAAAGTAAACCCTAGTTAAGGTATATTTTACTTAAGAACCATATCATACAAGATTGAAAAGGTTCCACTATAACAATGGTTGCTAATTAAGCTATAATACATTTTTCATTTAGTGGAGGTGATTAATTGGATAAGTTCTATAGTAAATTTTGATATATTTCCTCACATTATTCAAGACAGTAATGAACTGTGAAACATTACAACCATTGGGTATGTAGAAGGAGCTAAAATCTCATCAAAGATCTAATGACGTATTTAAGCAAATTTTCTTAATCATGATGATAATTAGGAAGAAAGTTGTAAGATTTAAGCAAGTTCTCACTATAGAAAATCTTAGAGAATTCTCTCATTAAGTCGTTGTCCCAACAATAGTATGGCATATGGTGATATGGCCTACTGCAAATGGGAGATCATTGGTTTATGCCTTACAACCAATTGCTTTGGTTTTAGTTTAATGACAAATTATTTAAAGGCATTTTTTATCCTTTTTAGATGTATATAATAAAAAACAAGGGATAATTATACATTGCAATGAAATTATAATGAGATTATAATTATGAGATTTATATTTCATTTTTGTATTATCCATAAATTGTTCTATTAATATTAGACATTAATAGAACGCAAAAACACTAGCACATATTATGTTTTTCCTTATGAAGGAAGTAATCGATCTCATAAATTAAAGTATGGAGATATTTAAACAAATATGTGAGTGCTTGTTATAGAATAAGTTCACTTAACAGACCTAATATGATAAATCTATTTGGAACATTATGTCCATGAAATACTTATTATAATGATTGTATAAGTGATTATTTGACTTGTGACCTCCAAAGTTATCTTGTATAGAGATTGTTATGTTTTGAAACTACTTATGACCTATTTAATCATAGATCATTCAATCAGAAGTCATTGGATGAAGCATGATCTATATGGAGGTAGTTGTGTGATCAAAATAAGATTCATCACCCTAAAGAATTATGGAGAATGTTTCGTTATTTTTTATTAGTATTGATTCAGGAAATCTTTGGCCAAAGTGGAATAACGTTTTGTAAATAGTTTACAAATGTCATTAATTTATTCAATAACTAATGATAGGTAACTAATATGATTGGACTCAAATTAGAGTAGACATTAATTCCATGATCTATATCTAATCAGAACATTATATAATGAAAGGATTGAATTATATAACAAATTATGCATAAAAAGGTTTGTCAAAATCACTTTGACATTGTAATATCTCAGATCACCCGCTTACAGATATTGTCCACTTTAGGCCTTAGTCCAGCCAAGCCCTCACGGTTTTGCTTTTCCCAAGGCCTTCCTAGGAGGTCACCCATCATAGAACTACTCTTGCCCAAGCACATTTAACCTCAGAGTTCTGATGGGATCCAATCCGTTAGGCTATGGAAAATGCATCTGTAAGGGAGAGGTATCCATACCCTTATAAGACGTACTTTGTTCCCCTCTCCAATCGATGTGGGATCTCACATTTTCCACCCCCTTAGGGCCCAGTCATCTTTGGGGTCTAGCTTAGCTGGCACAATGGTTCGGGTACCAGATCTGATACTACTTGTAACACCCCAAATCACCTGCTTACAGATATTGTCCGTTTTGGGCCTTGGCCCAGCCAAGCCCTCACGATTTTGCTTTTCCCAAGGCCGGATGAAACTCCTGTGAGTAGGCAAGACCATATTTCTCAAATAGGATTAGAACATCCTAAGACAAGCATGATGACTTGTATGTGAATTTTGAACCTAGGCAACGTAGGGTAAAATTGAATTTCAAATAAATGTTAATATGCATATGTATTTGATAAATGGCATTGTTTTGAAATAACTATGCATTTGTGGTACAAAAGATGGTTTTATGTTATAAGAAAATGTTTGAAATTTACATATGCATAATCGAGTCATGTATGCCGCATGTTTTAATTCTCTTTTGGATTAAAGCCATAATAAGGTTTTATTTTATCTATTGGACCGATAAATAAAGGCATGATGCCTTACTTGATTTTTGATACTTAAATGTTGTACATGATTTTGTGATTGGTGAGGAAATGATTGGCCAATTGTGTGCTGGGCACAACTGATTATGATTAAGCGACCCTCGTACCCTTGATGCTGGTACATTAAAGTTGAGTCGCTGTATCGACACCTTTCTATAGGACTCGTAAGTGATTCCACACCTAGCGTCTAGACATTGACGAGGTCATCACCTAAGGTCATGACGCTTTTGTCGACTGTAGTCCGGACTCACCATGGATGAAAGTCGAGCCAACATTGAGTATCGATGGGTGTACACATTAGTTTGGCCGACTAATGATGTCACACATGATTGTTTTGGCTTATCCTAATATTGGTTTTCTTATCGAGATTTGATTGATACATATGATATTTTTATGTTTTTGTGTACTAGAACTGGGACCTATGTTCACCGGACGAGTGAATTAATAGGCTAGGCCTATGGTTCCTAACCAGTATACATTGAGTCATAGGCTGGGCCTATGTGTTTTCTATGTGATATTTATTCACTTCATAGGTTATCTACACTGCCTTGGAATGAATCAATTCTATTTGTGATATATGATTTTCCTGCTCACTGAGTACCTAGTGTACTCATCCCCTCCGCTTTCCAACCATGCAGGTTAATTTAGTGAGCTTGAAGCTCTATGAGGATTGTGTGACTTTTTGATATTTTCAGGATATTTTCGCACGTGGGTAGTCTCTTATTTTGTACTTTTATTGTTTAGTGGCTCATGGACTGTGTTTATGTAAATACGCTTTATGATTTTGTGAGTTAACTTTTGGTTGCCTTGGGTTTTGTAAAAGATTTTATATATGAACTATTGATACTGTTGTTGTGATTGCCTTAAGTTGAGATTGCCTGGAGTTAAGATTGCCTTGAGTGAACTAGAGAGTCTTGAAGTTGTGGTTGGATGTGCATATAGAGGTGTGTTTGAAATCGTTTGCAGGTTTTGGGATTTTTTTTTAACTTACAGCCGTTGTGCTGCCCAAATTTTTTTTAGAAAAAAGGCATTCAATTAGCCTTGCATAGTCGGATTAAGGATACTGCGAGTGTCCTTAGCCCGAGTATGCGGCGATTGTCATGGGCCCGATGTAGTACCAGATCGTGACAATTAAATTGGTATCAGAGTCAGTTCTTGAGCCGGTTGGACCGACAGGTGGCTAGGCCTCCCTTATAAACGCGTTCTCTTGAGCGAGTGTACGGGAGGAACAAAATCGTGAGGGCTTGATTGGGTCAAGTCCCAAAGCGGACAATATCTATAAGCGGGTGATTTAAGCTATTACAGGTTTGGGATCAGAGCCAGTACTCAGGCCGGTTGGACCGGTAGGTGGCTAGGCCTCTCTTACAGACGTGTTTTCCATGACCTAATGCACCGGATCCCATCAGAACTTCGAGGTTAAAAGTGCTTGGGAGAGAGTAGTTCTAGGATGGATGACCTCCTGGGAAGGCCTCGGGAAAAGCAAAACTGTGAGGGCTTGGCCGGGCCAAGGCCCAAAGCAGACAATATCTGTAAGCGGATGATCTGGGATATTATAGACATTCCTAAATATTTAGGTGGTCATGATGCCTTACTAAACGTTAATCTTGATGTATGATAATAAATTGTTTAATTGGAGAATTAAAGATAAATTAAAACTCAAATTCATAATTTATAATCATTGCCAACATATTTAAGAACCTAATGGATGTCATATAATGAATGGATTGAAGAGAACAAAGTTACTTTAATTAAGTTGGACTTGAATATAAAGTTTAAGAAAATTTTGTGATTTAATTAGAATTACAAATAATTGATATTTAATAAATAAGGATCAATATGAAATGTTGAATTTAATTTGGACATAATTGGTATTTAATTATAAATATTTGTAATTCTATTTAAAGTTTAATTAAACTTAGAATTTAATTTCAATTAAATTACTAAAATGTCCAAAGCTTATTATAAGTAGGTTTAAGCTCTAATGGAGCTAGCACTTCTTGCTTAACCCTCTCGATGAGAGTTACATAGTTCTCTCAACCTATTCTGAAGACATCATTAGAGACCGGATAATTATGCAACTACGGTGGTTAAGACGGATCAATTTTGGAAACAGTTTGAAGGATACGACAAGAATATGATTAAGCTTCAAAATAAGGTACGAATTTATATTCACACTTTATTATGATTTATGTATTAATCATTGTATAGAATTAAATTGATCTTTGATTTTTGGAAAATTAATTTGCGAAAAAGTTTCGTAATTATTCTGCTACCGTCAGGATTGGATTCCGTCTCGGTTTCTTAATAGTATATATAAAAGGTGTCGTCTTGAGATTAATGTTAGTTATTTACTTATACGTTGTATACTTTAGAAACAAGCAATAGTTAGATATTGTTTGTCAAGTTTTATTGTCTGACAGAATTTACATCAAATATTTTATGTTTTCAGATTGTTTATTTCCTCAAATTTCTATATTTAGACATCTGTGCAATGTTAAAAATTAGTGCAACTTAATTAATTAATTATTTTGCTTTATCTTGTTTTACCAAGTCAATAAATTAGTTCCTATTTGATAGGTATATGAAATCGTATTGCTCAAGTCAGTAGCAGTGGATTGTTTTTTTCCAAGTCGTTGGAGTCTTTTTAGGAAGTTAACGTTATTGGCTATATATCTGATATAATTTCTCAGTTCAAGTTATTCAGAAAAAGAAAGTTTTCTTTGTCTTTTCTTCTATATACTGCTGAATACTCTGTTTGTTTTATGGTATCAGAGACAAGTTTGAGAGGGATTTTTTTTTTTTTTTGCAGTATGGAGTCGTTGAATGGAGGAAATGCACAAAGTGGTTTTTAGAAACTTGTGGGCACAAACTATATGTATTGGAGACTGTGTATGGAGGCTTATCTTCAAGGCCAGGACTTGCGGGAACTTGTAGCTGGATCAGATGCAAAGATTCCGATTGACACATCGGATAATGCTGAGCCTCGAAAAAAATGGAAGATCAAATGTGGAAAGGCTCTCTTTTGTTTAAGAACTTCAATTAGCAAAGAGCTCATTGATGATGTTCGTGATATTAGTTCTCCAAGGCAAGTTTGGGAAACTCTTGAAAGGTTATTCTCCAAGAAAGATACAGCAAGGCTACAATTCTTGGAAAATGAATTAGCAACGATAACACAAGGAGGTATGTCAATTGCAGAATATTTATTACGGATTAAAAACATTTGTGTTGATATTTCTGAATTGGATGCGGATGAGAAGATCAGTGAAGCTTGTTTAAGAAGATTTCTCAATCATGGTTTAAATAAGGAGTACAGTCTGTTCATCACCTCTATTCAAGGATGGGCGAATCAACCGTCAATTGAACATTTGGAGAGTTTGCTTTGTAATCAAGAGGATTTGGCTAAACAAATGGCCAAAGCATTCAACCGTGAACGTAATAATGTTCTTTTCTCAAAAGGAAAGTCAACTCCAGATGATCACGATGAAGGAACAAGCAAGGATTATAACTCACAAAGAAATAGATCCATCAAATGTCATAGGTGTCGAAAGCTGGGCCATATTAGGAGAAATTGTCGTGTAAAGCTCTCCAAGGCAAACGCTGTTTGTGAAGATGAAGAGGAGGAACAGTTGGAATGGGATCATTGTTTCACGATAGAAGTGGCTGAAAAAAAGGGCGATGTTGCTGTCAAATTAACTCTCGATTATGCCCTCTTTAACAACCAAAGTTCCAAGCAAGAGTGGATCATTGATTCTGGTTGCTCTCATCATGTAATTGGAAATAATTCTTTATTTTCATAATTACGCCGACATAATGGAGAACGAGTTATTGTTACAGCTGATAACTCAATATATCCAATAGCAAATGAAGGAGTTATGAAGATTGGCGTTAATGATACAAAAAGCATCAAGCTAAATGATGTTTTTCATGTACCAGGTTTGAAAAGAAATTTAATTTCAGTTTCTCAAATTACTAATTGCGGGAAATATGTTTTGTTTGGGCCAGGTGATGTAAAAGTTCTTGATAATGTGAAGAATGTAGCCGCTGATGTTGTTCTAACTAGTGAGAGAAGGGGTCCTTATTTGTCATGACAGTGGGAGAAGCCTATGTGAAGAAGACAAGTTAAACTGATAGTCCAACAATTTGGCACGCTTGATTGGGAAATTTAGGCGATCAATTGCCGTAGCAAATTTCTTCAAGGAAATTGATTGATTGCATACCAGCTTTACAAAACATTCATGGAAATGTTGTTTGCCAAGGCTGCCAGTTTGGTAAATCACACCGTTTTCCTTTTGACAAATCGTCGAATTGAAGATCTACTATGTTTGATGATGCATACAGATTTGATGGGACCAACAAAAACACCTAGTTATGGTGGATATCATTATGCCATGGTGTTGGTGGATGATTTTTCAAGGTACACATGGGTGAAATTCTTGAAGGAGAAGAGTGAAGCTTTATCGAAGTTTGTTGAATTCAATGATGCTGTAGAAAAAGAATTTGGAAAGAAAGTCAAGTGTCTGCGCAGTGACAATGGAGGAGAATACATGTCAGACGATTTCTTTCAATATTTTGATAATAATGGCATTTTGAGGCAAATGACATGTCTCAATACTCCCCAGCAAAATGGTGTTTCAGAAAGGAAATTAGCTCACCTTGTCTCTACAAGTCTTTCATGGCTGCACGACAAGAATCTTCCTCGAGAGTTTTGGGCTGAAGCTATTCAATGTGCATCACACGTAATTAATCATTTACCTCCTTGGCTAGGCAAAGAAAAAACTCCTTTTGAAATTTTATATGGTGTAAAGCCAAATGTAAATTATTTCTGTGTATTTGGTTCAGTATGTTATGTCCATATTCCAAAATTTAATCGAACCAAACTTGACCCAAAAGCCAAGAAGTGTGTTTTTGTTGGCTATGATTCATGTAGGAAAGGATGGAGGAGCATGGATCCAGAAACTAAGAAATGTATCACTTCTAGAGATGTTGTGTTTGATGAAGTATCCACCTATTATTCTACCCAAAATTTCTCATTTCAAGAAGTCAATTTGGATGAGTTTCAAGAAAGCGTGCAACAGATTCCTGGCAGAGACGTTCAAAATTCAAACCATGATGGATCTTCAACACCAAGTAATTCAAATTCAAGCAGCCTAGAACAAGGCAGAAGAAGGTCAGTAAGGGAGAGAAGACAACCTGACTACCTTCAAGATTATGAGTTGCAACTTAATCACTGCAGTGTTACCTTATGTTTCTTTATTGGAGCATTAGACGAAGAACCAGAAAAGCAGTTATGGAATAAGAGCTTGAAGCTTTGAAAAAGAATGAGACATGGGAGTTAGTGTCAAAACCAGAAAACTGTGAGCCAATCACTTGTAAATAGGTTTACCGATTGAAGAAAAATTTAGATGGGACTATTGATAGAGGCAAAGCTTAACTTGTTGCGCGTGGTTTCTCTCAAAGTTATGGATTGGATTATGAAGAGACATTCAGCCCAGTTGCTAAAATGGTAACTATAAGAACCATTTTTTCTCTTGCAGCATTCAAAAATTGGAAGTTGTGGCAACTTGATGTAAAGAATGCCTTCCTTTACGAAGAGCTGGATCGTGAAGTTTTTATGGAGCAGCCTAAAGGATATATTTCGGAGCAGTATCCTTGTCGTGTTTGCCGATTAAAAAAGGCATTATACAGTCTCAAACAAGCACCGCGTGCTTGGTATGCGTGCTTGGTATGGTAAAATTGCTCGATACTTCATATTTTGTGGCTTCAAAGTTTCTGATGCAGACTCAAGTTTGTTTATTAAATCAAAATCAAATGTGCATTTGTTGGTTTTGTTATATGTAGATGATATGATAATTACTGGCAATAATGAAACTGAAAATTCTAAGTTAAAAAATGAGCTTTCTGTTCGATTTGAGATGAAAAGCTTAGGAGAGGCTAGCTGCTTTCTCGGTCTAGAAATTGAAAAATCAGATCAGGGGTATTTCATTTCTCAAAAGGGGTTTGCAAGGAAGTTGCTGCAACGTTTTAGCATGGGAGACTCAAAACCAAAAGCCACTCCGATGGAGCCAAATCTAAAACTTATGAAAGACGAAGGGAAACCATTAAAGGATGTCAA
>JANIJH010000002.1:48610742-48627844 GCA_024520975.1 Erythroxylum areolatum
AATATTACCATAAATTGTGACCCTTGATAATTGAAACTCCCGTAACTCTTGAACTTCACATTTAAGTTTATTCAACACTAACAACTATCTCTTTCTCAGTCCTCACCGGCTTCTCCTCATGTTCTTTCCACTACTCTTTCGTCCTCTTTATGGCACCATCGGCTTAGACATCCAACCATTGCCATTATGCAAACATTATCCAAAATTTTTAATACGATTTTTGTTAATGAGAATTACACTTTCTATTCTGCATGTGAATATAGTGAAATGCATATGTTACCTACATCTTTGTCTACTCACAACGCGTCTACTCCCCTCCAACTTCTTCATACTAATCTCTGAGGACCCTCCCCAGTGCCTACACTTGAAGGCTGCTAATATTATATCTCTATTTTAGATTACTGTTCTCGCTTCCATTGGATTTTTCCCTTACATTACAAGTCTCAAGCTATTTCTGTATTTTCTATCTTTAAGACTCAAGTTGAACGATAGTTTAACACTGCTATTAAAACTGTTCAATTTGACTGAGGGGTGAATATTGCCCATTCGTTAAATATCTTACCTCTCATGGCATTCAATATCAATTACAATCTCCTTACATTCATCACCAAAATGGTCAGATTAAACGGAAACATCAACATCTTATTGAAACAGGCCTTACCCTCCTTGCACAAGCCTCTCTTCCATTATCTTTTTAAGTGATATGCCTTTGATACTGCTGTATATCTTATCAACTGCATGCCCACCCCCATTCTCAATAATTCTTCTTCTTACCAGTTATTATTTCATCATCTTCCTGATTACTCCATTCTTTGGGTTTTTGGTTGCTCATGTTATCTTTTTCTCCGTCCTTATAATAAAAATAAGTTTTTCTTTCATACCACTAAATGCTTGTTTCTTAGCTATAGCTCCCATCACAAAGGATACCGATGCTTTTCCTCTACTGGTCATGTTTATATCACTCCCCATGCTCGGTTTGATGAATCTAAATTTCCATACACTTCCTCTTTCCTTTCCTCTCCTCCTAGATTCTATGTTGCTTTATCTCCTTCACCTTATCCTCTTGTTCATTTGTCTTCATCTTTAACTTCCACTCCTCAGGCGGTCATACCAGAGAACTTTATGGCAAACTCTTCCCCCTTATTTTTTCTTTCACACGACAAGTTAGGAGCTCCACTCATTGCTCAACTATGCTTCAATGGGCCCCCTCCTCCTTCTATCCTTGGCCTGCCACCCCTTAACACCCACCCAATGCAAACTAGAGCCAAATATAGCATCCATAAGGCCAAACTTTACACCGCTCACCTCAATCCACCTACTTCTGAACCCAAAACAATTGATGAAGCCCTTGCCAATTCTTACTGGAAACAAGTAACGACTGAAGAGTTTCAACCCCTTCAACAAAATTCCACTTGGACCTTAGTTCTTCCTGATCCCAACCAAAAAATCGTCAGCTCTAAATGAGTTTTTCGGATTAAATATCATGTTGATAGCACCACAGTCCATTATAAAGCTCGTTTAGTCCCAAAAGAATTTACCCAAACACCTAGTATCGATTTTACTAAAACCTATAGCCATGTTATTAAGCCCAGTACAATCCGTGTAATCCTTACTCTAATTGTGACCCACAATTGGCCTATATATCAAATGGATGTCTCCATTACATTTTTACATAGGAACCTCTCTGAGACAATTTATATGACCCAACGTGATGATTTTATTAATCCACAGCATCCTTACTTTGTCTGTCGTCTCATCAGGCCATCTATGGTCTTCGCCAAGCTCCACGAGCTTGGTTTCAACGCCTCACAATAGCTCTCCTTGACTGGGGATTTCAGCAATCTCAGTCTAATTCCCCTCTATTCTTTTACAAGAATGGCTCTACACTTCTTTTTTTTCTTGTATATGTCAATCATGTAATCGTAACAGGTAACTACAACTCCACTATTCAACAACTCTTTCATTTCCTTTCATCCAAATTGTCTCTTAAACTTTTGGGTTCCCTCAATTACTTTATGGGCATTCAAGTTACCCATACGTCCAATGGCTTGCACCTCTCTTTGATAAAATACTTACATTATATTCTGTCTCATACCAATATGCTGCATTCTAAGCCTCTATCCACTCCGGTAGCCTCTTCTACAAAATTAAGTTGTCATGATAGTTCTCCTTTTGATAACCCGACTCTCCATTGGTGCTTTGCAATACCTCACTCTCACCCTCCCTGAAATCTCATATATGATCAATCGACTCAGTCAGTCAATTTCTCCAACAACCAACTGAGTTTCACTGGTGTGCTTGCAAATGGTTGCTATGCTATCTCAAAGGTACTTGCCTTCCATAACCTCTTCATTCGTCCAGTTCATCACTTTTGTTTGACTGCCTTCTCGAATTCAGACTGGAGGAGCGATTCGAATGACAGGAGATCTACTAGTGGTTTTTGTATCTATCTTGGTGGTACTTTAATTTCCTAGTCCTCTCGAAAACAACAAGTGGTAGCTCGGTCGAGTACCAAATCCAAGTACCGACCTTTAGCTGATACTGTTGCTGAAGTTGCATAGATAATGTCATTGCTCAAGGAGATCAATTTTCAGTTTGAAGGGTCACCTCTGATTTGGTGCGATAACATTGGAGCTGCAACTTTAGCTAATAATCCTATTTTTCACTCTGGGCAAAGCACATAGAAATATATGTGCACTTTGTAAGGGAGAAAGTAGCTCGCAGAGACCTCTCAATAAGCTACATTTCAACTGAAGAACAAGACATCTTTATAAAACTTGTATCATCAGCACGATCTATCTCAAGACCAAGCTTGTTGTAGGAGACCAACTATGCTTGAGCGGGATGATAAAGACACTATTGAAAAAACTCTGTAACACAATTATATTCGTGGCATATTTCTCTTTATTTCTGGTATGTTCCCTCAACAAACCTTTGTTATAAATATAATACTACAGAAGCTCTTGTCAGAAAAAAGGGGGCCTACACATTACGATTCTCCAAATGTCTCCTTTATTTTCTTATTAATTGTTGCTTCAAGGACTTAAGTATTGATCTTTGGTAGTAAGAATTTTTAATCATGAAGGAATGCATTCAGAGGTATAAAATCAATTACCAACCTCATTTTTCTTCTCTTTTGTTCTGCTCTTTTGTTTACTTGGAAATCTTGACACATCCATTTTGTTTTTATGGGCTCCATTAATCCTTGTTGGAATAAGATGGTACACTCCTCTTATGATAACTTTAAATCATCATAATTATGTCAGGATGAGTAGCATTGGAAGGATTAATGTTTTCGTTCTTCTTGAATGGTAGATGAATGAAAAATTGTGGATTGTTCCAAAGAGTATTAATGTTTTCATTCTTCTCGCAGGCTCCAGTCTATGATATTTTCTTCGACTACAGGTAGTAGGCTAGTAGCTCAATTCAGTTTTAGCCCACCCTGGAGTAGAAACTACATTCTAATTTCAGTGAGCTGAGTTCTGAAGTAATTGGTTAGTCTCTTTGCAAAATACAAAGAAAGAGTGAATAATTTATAACCTCTCATAAAGCGGGAAGTTTTTACGAAGAAATACATGTCATATGATAAATTAATATAATATGTAAAGCTCTAATTTAACGTTTGTTCATTTGATTTTGACCCCCTCTTTTATCCAGTTTATGTCAAGGGAAGGCGATTAACAACTCATATAAAATGCAAATATAATAGATTGCATTCAATTCCATAATTCTAGTAGTAATTACGTTACATTATTATATGACAACAGACACAAAGCTGGAGCATCTCAATGCCAATGCCACAGCACAATCACAAAACTAACAACTCAGGGGAGAATGGATAAAAGCCTTCAATTCAACAACCCTTTAGCCTTGAAGCACTCCACTGTTTGGTCATATATCTCCTCAATCCCATACTTGAAAGAGAAGCCCTCATCAAGAAGTTTTTGTGAAGAGAGGATCAACTTGGCTTTGGAAGGAAAATCTCCAAAACTGTCATTGTAACAAACAGATATAAGAAATATTTTGAGATGCAAAGATATAGCCGAAATAATTACAGATTTTTCAGTGCCAAGGCTGGCTGCTTACTCTGTTGGGACTTTATACTGAGGGTATCTACCGTTCAGGAACTTGGCAAGCTCAGGAACACTGGTATTAGCAGCACAGCAAATATATCGACCGGAAGCAGATTCTTTTTCAGCTACAAATATATGGGCACGACAAACATCCTCCACATGTGTAATGGAGATCGAACCTGATAGCATTTGCATGCCTTTCAAGGCATTAATGAGGAATTCGTTCCCTGCAAGTCGTGAAAATTCTTCCCTATGAATTCCTGGGTGAGAGAGTGAAGGCTCTGCTGGTTGTTAATCTGTGTTTAAGTTTAGATTAATTTAGTACCTGTAATCAGTGACATGGAAAGGCCCATGCTGGAAGAGATATC
This sequence comes from Erythroxylum areolatum, assembly GCA_024520975.1. NCBI lineage: Eukaryota > Viridiplantae > Streptophyta > Magnoliopsida > Malpighiales > Erythroxylaceae > Erythroxylum > Erythroxylum areolatum. Next base: position 48,615,184 of record JANIJH010000002.1, read on the forward strand.
GGATGCAATAGAGTAACCCGTCATCAGAGTGGGGATAATAGTTATGAGATTGATGTTATTTTCCTGAGCAAACTTCCAAGCCGCCTTCTCAGCTAGCGTCTTGGAGGCAGGATACCCCTGCATATTCCGTTACATTAAACTACAATCTACGATTTTTCGATACAAGTTGACCTCACCACCATCTCTTAGAATTTCACAATATTTGTCTATTTGATCTCAATTTCAAGCATAGTGATTGTTGGAAAGTATAGTGCAGTGGTTACCCAAGTTGGGGGCTTCGCAGAAGACAAGAACTCCACATCTGTCCAGTTATTCTCATCCATTACCAACCCATTCCCACTGAGAGTATTGATACTCACAGCAGCAGCTGAAGATGTCAAAATGACTTTCTTAACCGTCTTAGATTTTGCACAGGCCTTTAACACATTGTGTACACCTTGTACTGCTGGCTTGATCATGTCATTCTGTAGTCGAAGAAGGGAAACCTTAGAAACTCGGCATCAATTAAATTTGAGATTTTCAAGGACAATTTTTGGTACCTCCGGATCCTCAGATTGAAAATTAACTGGGGTTGCAACGTGGAAGACAATGTCACAACCTGCTATGGGAGCATCGAAACATTCTTCGTCTGTCAAATCTCCTCTGAAAATTTTAAGCTCTCCAAGACCTTGCAAATCTCTCAGGTGAGAGATCTTCTTCTGGTTGTCTGCAAATTAGAGTTTGTGCTAAGATAATCCACACTCATGGACTTAAAAAGTACAATTAATTGATGTTCGGAGACATGGGTCTAATGAAGATTAGTTTCTTAATCGTCCGCCCACAACAGAAGTTCTTGGCAAAGGAATTACGTTGCAATTTCAGGCTGCCCTGCCCTGATAAGCAGCTTAGGGTACCCAGAGGCATATCAGATGTGTTTTAATGTTGTTTCGATATGTTTATCTTACGTCAATAAATTGATCAAGCTTACTAAGCGGAATTAATGTTGGTTGTCATTGAAGAAAGAAGCAGAATGTTACTAGTTTAGAAACACCAACCTGGGTCTCTGACGGTAGTGTTGACTGCGTAGCCCTTCTCAAGCAACAATTTGATCAACAAAGATGCCGCGAACCCCGTGCCACCAATCACACATGCCCTTTTCTTCTCTGCTACTTCTATTTGGCTTGCCATAGTTCAGATGGATATTTTATTTTAACCCCACAGAATGCTTGCGTTGCGTTTTTATAGGGATACTAAGTAGAGGGGAGGACATTGGTAAGCACGTGTACCACCTACGACTCAACTCAACTCATTGATGTTTTTAATTATGATAAATAATGCAACAAGATTTCTTTTTGATATTTGGTTGACTCCCTACTCGCCTGCTCCGCGGATGAGCCGTTGGCTTTCTATTTGAGGCGAGGACAGGAGAGGATCGGGTAGGTGACCACCTATTTTTACCTTCACGCGTTGAACTAATTTTGTTTGTGTGTTAGTTGTGCTCTACAAAGCAACAGCTGCATATTTTGGCGCTGTGAAAATTGTACATGCTTATACTTAGACAACAAATGGAGAGTCAGAATAAATTGTGCAACAAAATTTGGTAGCTGAATAAGTCCCGCAATTATCAAATTAATAATCATTTGAAGAGAAATCTTATGTCAGAAATTAATTATCCAATAGATAACTTCAGATTTAATTGAAAACTTTAGGAAAATTTTATGAAACGAGAGGTTACAAATTTGAAATTTTTGGATTCAATCAGAGTTAATTGATTAGTTTTTTAGAAAAAATAATTAATACATTAGAAAATTTAGGATCAACACATATAGTTAAGGAAAAAGATAAAGAAAGAATAAGTCATAAACAGTCATCCTTGACCAATCCCTAAATTAATTTGGCAACTCACTTCTTATTTGAGTATTTGTTTCGATTTATTAGTTGCTTCAATTTCTACTTTTATTTTAAAAAAATCAATTTCTTGTTACTATAGATAAAGTTAGGATCAAATTGGTTCTTTCATAATCCTTGTAGGTATGATATCTTTCGGTACTACAATATACGATCCATATACTTTGGGTATTGAAAGTTTTATAAGATATAAAACTTGCTCAACAATCTTAAGGTCTTCCTCTTACTATATAATCTCAAAAATGATGTCCCTCATTTTGATATGGAAAAAAGAAATCAAGACATATTAGTATAGCTTAAATCAACGAAATAGAACTTACCTAACGTATAAAGAACATAATATTAACAAAAGCTATTAAAAATAAGTTGTGATTACTATATTTATTTAAAATAATTTAATATCTTATGAAAGCATAAGAAATTGGTTTGTTAGATTTGTTACTATTTCTAAAAGAACTTGAGATTCATTTGCAGTGTCTTCTCATCCAGTCATTGCATATGTAAAACCTATGTCAAATGAGCAATAACACATAATAGTTTTGGTTGGATCAATTCTTTTACCCATATAAGATACTTGGTCACCAGTTGGAATACATGCATTAATATATGTACCATCTAATACTCCCATTTAATCCTAAAAAATAAAATTATATTATTAAATAACTAATTACATATGAGAACATAAAAAATAGTAGTTAAAAATATAAACATACACGAAAATATGGAAAGTATTTTGAACTATACTAAATCCCATGAGGTTTGTTGGCAAAGGACGATAAAGTGGTGAATCTTTTTGCAAGATAATATTATATATATAAGACTTTACAAAAATAATTCAAAATTGTCTAGATCATTGTTAAAAGCAATATATGTAACACCCCCTATACGGAACCTACAACCATCTACACACATAGCAACTAAATTCCTGTGCACGCATTCAAAGTATATAATTCTATTCAATGTTATACATATACATATTACAAAACTCTCCAATGCTTAACATTAGTATTTAATAGTAATAATACATCTTTACATTTACATGGTAATCCCAAAAAAAACAAACAATTTCCTTTCTTCATTACATGTGCAATATGTAACTAAAAACACCTTCCAAAGTATTTTTTTTTCTTCTATTTGTTAGCCTTGGTCCCTACAGATGTTCCATGTACCTCTCTGCTATGACTTGAACCTACACGGATTAACACCCATATTAAGCTTGATAGCTTAGTAGGAAAATAATTAGTTTAGATGACCACTCACAGCAGTCATCCACTAAACGCACACATTCAGAAATATTACAACTCATATACTATAAATTCACATTCATGAACAATGCTCATGTAAACAATGATGGCATACTTAAGCAAAGCACATAATACAAATATGCTTCAACATATTATCTATATATTGAAAGTGCACATTTATAAGCCAAATAATGATATTTAATGCTCATTTATAAAAATTATCCATATAATTGCACATCATTACAATTCATCATTACAACCAATACAAATGCTCATCAATACCAATTATTAATGTTGTCTTGTTGTGTTTCTTATTTATGATTATTAAGTTTCCTTTCTGTGTTAAACCTGTATATTTTCTATAGGTGTGGATAATAGGAGCTATGGATATTCGAAGATATCAAACTGTGGATACCCGAAAGTGTCAAACTATAGATACTCAAAAGTATCAAACTGTGGATACCTGAAGGCATCAGACAATATAGTCTCAAATGAAGAGATCGTTGGTGTCAAACTATAGCAATTGCATTATATCCCTATAGGCATGCTCATTTATCCACTACTAAGCCAATAGAGTAGGCACTATAACATTTCTTTTATCCATTTTCCAGTTTCACAATTCATTTATTGACAAGCCATATGATACACATTTCAAGTCATAAAATCTATATCTATGTTCATACATGAAAGTCATAACTTGTTACCATTAGAAGGGTGTCAAAATCTTACTTGTATAATCATACTATACACATATGAGCAATAAATATGCATACAAATTATTTATATATATAAGTTTTCTTTGGAATGTGTTATGCTGAGTCTTAAATTTCACTGTTCAATTACCCAATTCACAAATAGTAAGTCATATTTCATTTATTTCTAGGTGTTTGAAAAGTTCCATACACATTAAAAAGGGTTCGCAAATGATTTAGTAAAAATCATAAATGAAAATAAACTCAAAATAGTGTAATTTGGGCTAAGCCCATAGTGGTCCTAAGATAGGCAAACAATCAATCCAAGAGTAAATCACCTGACAGACTCTAGTTGTCCCTTAATATAAATATATAAAACGTTTGAATTGGTTTTGAGATCTTCTATACATTTGTTCCCTTATGTCTCTAGTTTATATAAAACTAACAATTAGATCATTTGAACTTCCCAATCATGAGATATAGACTAAATATCACAAGCTACTCCAAAATAAGAGCAACATCATGTTACGATTTTTTATCTCAATTTTCTATGTCATAAAGCCAGAATTAAGTCAAAGTCTCTTCTAAACATTTCTAGTTCTATATCTTAGTTTTCATAGGCAACTTAAATCACCAAATTTAGAGGTATTTATGTTGATATGACCCTAACAATGTCACTTGTTCAATAAACCCTAGACAGAATTTGAGTACACAATATTCTCTTGTCATATACAACAAAGTTAATGCTAAGTAACACCAAAATAACACCAAAGCAACATCCCAGAAACTATTACACATCCAAATGAATCTTTATATCCATTTAGTCATAGACAAATACAGAAATCAACTAAGTGAAGTCCCAAACCTTAAAATTGGCAAAGTAGTTCTTATAATGACTTGTCTTCCCTTCCTCTTTGGATTTGCTTAAATCACCAAATGAAAAATGATGGGATGCAAAAGGTGAAATTGAGAGGAGAAAAATCTGAATTTAATCCATCAAAGTTTTGTCCATCTCCCCTCTCCATGTGCCTTTTCATGAATTTTCTAGTATTAGACATATGTTTCAATAATAGTCTACTCTATTTAAAGAGAAAGAAACTAGAGAGTTTTCAATAAGATCAGCACAGATAAGCATGTCTTAGTTCACAAGTTACATTGTTAGATACGAGAAACATTAGTAGCTCATCACTTGTAAATTTCCATCTCATTATGAAATAAAGTTTTTACCCTTTCTAAAACTAACCTCATCATAATTGAAACCCACCTCTCCTCCTCCTCAACTAAAAGACTTAAGTCTAAATAGGGAGTGTAAAAGATTAAATATCATATTTAAAATCTTGAATATGTCTTAGATAGCCTTTATAAACCTCTTGACTCATGAAATTAATTTTTGCATTATATCTACTACTACTAATATTTAATCCTTCCAAGAAATATTAGTAATAAACAAATTATTTTTTCTTACACACTCCCTTACGTGTTCACACTTTAGTTTAGTTTACTATCCTACTCATGTTTTACTCAATTTCAACTTTCTCAATGATATTCTAACCACTCTTTCCTTTTACTAGTCAACTTCCATTATAAGCCCTTTAAGACATACTATATCAATTGTCCTACCATAACAACACGTGATAATGAGGTGATAGCTTTTATTTATAAAATAAGGAGGAAACAATGACAAAATGAAGATAAGAATAGGTTATAAAAATCAGTAAGAAAGAACAAAGGAAGTGAAATCAACAAGAAAGAACAAAGGAAGTGAAAGCAACAAGAAAGAACAAAGGAGGCAAAATTAACAAAAAGATAACAAAGATGAAACAAAAACTAAGAATACTTCCTAAAGTTAAGAGGGATTATAATACTTTATAGCACACTAGAGCAGTTAATAACATGCGAAATACATGATATTTAGATTTGATGTGCATTTTTATTTTTTATGTCTTTTCTCTTATTTTTCTCATTTTTTATTTTTATTTTTATGTATTTACGATGTAAACTAACTAAAAAACATAAGAGAAAAGTGAATGGAACAACTTTGATTGAATAAGAAAACAAAAAGTGAATGCTAGATTAAAAAATACAAAAAAAAGAATATTATGGATAATGAATGACAAAATCACAAATAAGAAGAAAGAAGAAGACAAATTCTTAAAAGATAAATAGTACCTAATTTTAAGAGCTAAAGCTTTGATACCAACTAATGTAAACCTTAGGTCACAAGTTCTTACTAAAAGTGAAGAAAGCTCTGAAATTGATTTATATTTTAATTGATTGTTGGTTGTATAAATGTGATGCGTTTTATAGACATAAATACTTAAGAAATAGTCCTAAAAGGAAAGAAAATTTGTATCATGATATAACTAGTAAACGATCAAATAACTTTGAAAAGTTAATCCTCATGGAAACAGAACTATGAAGTTTAAAAGAGAGAAAATATTAATCCTACGTGACTAGTGCCTGACTAAGACATATGATATCGGTGTCAATTTTGTTCTAGAAATTTTTTGGTGCTCAATAAAGACGAGTGCAATGCTGGTTACATGTCTATTCTGGCATCATTTTGATCCTATTTCTCTAGTCAGTAAAACCCCAACAACTTTTGTCAACCTTTCACGAGTTGTCCAAGCCTTTCCTTATGCTTCCCTTATTTTGAAGCTTGTGTAGTTTGAATAGATGCTTAATTCCCATTAACCTTTATACTTGTAGTCTTTTGTGCTAGTCAATGAACCTGTAAGTCGTTGCAAAGGATCATAAGAACGTACTGATGCAAGCGGATCTTTTTCAAATTACTTCGAGGGTGCGGCTTAAGCAATTGGGGCTTATCGTTAGGAAGAATTTGTTATAGTCCAGTCAGGTTGGCTTGGGATCGAGACATGATAAGGTGGCATTAGAACTAATGTTAAGGCATGATCTTAGGATGTAGCGAGATAAATAGGGGTAAAATGAACGAGTCATCATTCTTGTTTGACTTAGTTATTAGGATCCGATTTTAGATTGCTTATAGATTTTGAACACCTTCTGCAATTCAGAGTCGCAGAAACCTGAAAATCAGCATTTGGTCACCACCATAAACAGAAGAATCACCGTGTAAATATTTCTTCCAAAGCGATGCAGTGATGGCCTACTGGTACTGCCGTAAGTTGAGCTATTCTTATCATTGCCTCCAAATCCAGAATTACTCTTTAGTTCAAATGTTGAGTCACTGAGGAGCTCCTTGATCAAGGGACCCAGATGATCACGATTCTCAGGCGATCTCCCAATGCAACTTCATGGATATACTGTGGAAATTGGTTGTTAAAAAGAAGCTACGAGTTTATATTTTAAATATATATCTAAATGATATAGTTGTTGGTAAAAAGGTAATTTTAATTTTAATTTTAATTTATAGAATACTAATTTTTATTATAGAATTAAAATATCATGTAATAAAAAATTATATTTTCAGTGTATTGATCTTTTTTTAAGTAAGTTATTTAATAATATTTTTAACAAAATTTCTAGTGTTATTTACATAACATAATAAATAATTGACGTTCAATCAATTTGTTAGGAGAGGTGTTACGGAAGAAGAAGATAAAATTATGAAGCAAAATAATTAGTTAAAACACACTTTCATCGGATTAACTAATGAAGCACACGCAAACTGGGGGAGTTTAACAGAAATATCAAAGTTCAAACAAAAGGCTTCCGAATTTTCATCTCTTGCCTCACACCCAAGACCAGCATTTATTAGAATTATAGCATCAGATTCAGGTACACACAACTAAAGCTCCATACTTATAGTCTTTTACTATCTACAAACCAACAGTTCAGAAAAGATGATGCGAGGAACCATAGGTACCAAGCTTGCAGCCCCTGAGACACTCGAGGCCGATTACTTGAGAATGATCCACAAAGAGATTTACCTGCAAAAGCAGTGCGTCAACAGCCACGTACTAAAATATCAACGAATAGACAATTAAGCTATACCTTGGGACCGTAACGCTTAATGAACCACTCTGAAGTCCTTGAATTTGATGCTTCAAACATGGTCTTCTCAATACCTAGTCTTCCAATGATTTTTGCAATAATGTCAGCCCGCAGGGAATCAGCATCTTGACAGACATCATCCGCTTCAATCATAATCATGTCCGCTCCAGCCTCTAAGCATCTCTCAGCCCTTCTAATCAAGAAATCTACATCCTCGACAACTTCTGTGATACAAATGTTCATCTTCGTGTTAGAGGAGGAGCCATCGCCTTATTACTTTATTTGAATCTATATGTCACACTCCTTTGGAGGAGGAGCCAAGAGTATAAATTTTCCAAAATTAGCTTCTTTTTTTCATTTCCACACTATCTGCATCTCTTAGCTGCAAATCATATTGGTTCCTAAAAGCTCACGCTTAATGTCAGACTATCTTTGTTATTACGCTGTCCGACACACGAACATTAGCTATTATGGTCACATTAACATACATGGACTAAGAGTCGCTTACCCGAGGACTGAGGTGGTGGAGGTACATAAGAGCCAAATGCTCGACTACCACCCAAGGGTATGTCGGACTTTTTAACCTTGAGTGAAAATTGAGGTTTAGCTCTCAAACCACCACTCTTGATTAAGCGCACATATCTCAAAAGGGTGTCTTCAGGAACACCAAGCGACCCAACATTAAATTCAATAGTGTCAAATCCCACATTCTTGCATTCCTGAAGAACATACATCATTTAAGAAAAAGCTAAAATCACAGCCTGCAGAGAACAGATGATTATAATAAATATAGAAAATAAAAGTAGAAGGTAATAGATTGAGCCTTACCTGAACATACTGTGCAAAAGCTGATGGACCTTTACGAGGCAGATGCTCAGCCCAATCACCGGTACTGACATATATATGATGTTGGTGAGCCGTGTCAATAACTTGTTTGAGGAAAGATTTGGGCATCAAACTATGAGAACCTCCAGAGAACTTCAACCCATCTACAAACTGTCCCATGGACTCAAATATGTCCTGCAAAATTATTGCTCAATCAGCAATCGAACAACATCTGATTTCCCAACAAAGCATTATGTGTTTATAAGCTAATGAAAATGACGATAGCAAGAGAAAGGAGACTGACCTGAAGAAAGTTGTGACTTAAGAGAGTGTACTGAGGACCTCGCATCTCTGTGACACCATATCTGCGAGGCTTCTCGGGACGATCGGCTTCGTCGTCATGGTCGAACCGATAATACACACTCGACGACATCTCTGCTCCGCGAGCTTCGATTTGGATCAAAACTAATTGCTGTAAGAATCATACAGAAGAGGATTACTATTCCGAAGTTAGAGAGCTTCTTCTAGAAAATACTACTACAGGAAAGACATGTGTCCCATTTATAGTGTGGGCTCCACATCATCTATTGGTTGATTATAATAATAATAATTTTGTAGCTATGATTATGCATTTGAGCCTAAAGACGAAGACGTCTATCTTTGAACAAATAGTGAACAGGTGGAGTAAATCTGCAGCCCAAAGGAAAACCAAGCCCAACCCATTCTGATCCGATCTCTGCATTGTGATACTCTGCTTTCCTTGTATCCCATGAAAAGAATCAGAGTTTTGTTTAAACTAAAAGCAAATTGTGTAGACAGAAAGAAGCTTTTTGTGTTTCTGCTAATCTGTATTGTTATTCCCCCTCCTGCTTTCTTGCTGCTTTATTCTTATTCTCCACCATTTCTATTACTTACTCAATTGGCAAACCGCAACTATAATTGTTTCTTCTGCGTCTCTCTCTGGTTGGAGCCCAACATTAATCTGTTGTAGGGATATGGCCAAAAACATAGGCTTCCTGATTTGCCTGTTGATCATGGCAATGGATGTTGTTGCTGGGATTCTTGGAATTGAAGCTGAACTAGCTCAGAATAAGGTGGTGGAAGTGGAACAGCTGTTATTACTAGGTCTATAGTAATCTATTCTGCTTTCTAATTTGATTATTTGTTGCCAACAGGTGAAGCATTTAAGGATGTGGATTTTTGAGTGTAGAGACCCCAGCCAACAGGCTTTCAAGCTAGGATTGGCAGCAGCAGTGCTTTTAGCCCTTGCCCACGTTATTGGAAACTTGCTTGGTGGGTGTGTTTGCATAACCTCCACCAGAGACTTTCAGACTTCATCCGCCAACACCCAGTTGGCTGCAGCTTCCCTACTTTTCTCGTGGTATGTATGCCTCCTCTTCCTCTTTAGCCATATACATACTAAATATTAACCACCTGATCAAACTTTTTTATGAAGGAATGCACATTTTCTTTTAATCCTTGCTCACATTCAAACTAAATGAAAGATATCAATCTGTGTCATAATGCTTGCTGGCCATGTTAGATTTGATATTAACTAGACACGTTAAAACTCCTTCAAGTGTTTGGTTTGTTCCAGAAGTCTAAATTCAATCCTAGCGAAATCAAGCAATACCCATCAATAATAACATATGCCTGGATTATATGATGCAATATCTATTCTAATTTGCAAGAGCTGTTACATGTACCAGGATCATATTGGCAGTGGGATTCTCCATGCTGACCATAGGAACAATGGCAAACTCAAGATCGAGGAAATCTTGTGGGATAGCACACCATCGGGTGCTATCCATCGGTGGCATTCTATGTTTCATACATGGACTCTTCATTGTTTCCTACTATGTATCCGCCACCGCAGCAGCTAAAGAAGTAAAAAGAGCATCAAACACTTCAACCCCTGCCTAAGTAAGGACATTCCTTCCACTTTTCTTCTTCCACTTATTTGTGATGCCAGCCAGCCTGCAATTCTTCCATTTGTTTATTCCTTTTACAAATATTGGCACATCTGATTGCATTTTCCATATTCTAGTGTAATCAGAATATATAAGGTTCCAATAATACATTATCAAATTAAGACATATTGTTCAACGGCTCCAACATTAAGGTATGACCATGTTTCTGTGATCCAGAGAGAGAGAGAGAGAGAGAGAGAATGTGAATATGTTGCAGATCAGGAATTGCCTAACATGATAAACAAACAATGCATTCATTTCCATAAACCAGATAAGCGGATTTTCTCGAGTCATCATTCCAAGGGGCTTCAGTTGCTTCCTAGCAATCATATTATATCACCCAAAGATAAGAGAAATCAACATAAACAACAGTAACATACAAAGATACAAAAAAATTAGGATACAATTGAAAGACCAAGCAAGCAACAGATAAGAGAAATCAACATAAACAACAGTAACATACCAAGAAACAAAGAAATTAGGATACAGTTGAAAGATCAAGCAAGCAACAGCCACAACTACCAATAAGTCAGAAATCAATAAACATGTCACTCGTTCATTATGCTCAACTTTGTATAAAAGAACCATTAATGTCCACTTCATGTCGCTACATCAAGACACAATTTTCCACAATATACCTTCTCCCCACCACAACAATACCATAACACTTGATGCCAAAATAATCTAGCCATAACAAGAAACCAAATTGTGTCCATTTTCAATATTAGCCATCCTCACGATAAGCACAACTCAGAATATTCCATATTTTCGCCAATGAATATATAAAAAAAAAAATCAAAACCTACATCCAGTGATTATATGTGCAGTCACTTCATGAAGAACACAAATTCTATCCTTTGAACTATCTCCTACACCTCCCCACTGATAGCAAACCACAAAGGCGGAGAACAACCAGAGAGGAATAACCTACTGCCAATCACATTAGTGTAACTACTTACAGAAAGAGGGGAAAAGTTTAACAGGGAAAAAAAAAAGTCCTAATCATGTCAACACCTTAGTGTAGGTAACTCAAGTCTAATCCTTTATTCCATGGTATGGGAGAATGGAACCATTTCCATCTAGTCCATTAAGATTTTTCAGATCATTTGCTCTAAACTACAGAGAAATCAACCTGGCTAAAAGGATGTTGGATATTGAAGGGAATGAATGCTGTTTTAGGTTCAGCACCCCACAGCTTCACCAAACAAACAATACTTGTACACAACCCCATAATCATACTTAGGAATAGGATAAGCATAAGCTCTAAGCCACAAGTCCAAAAATCAAGGCCTTGAAAGACACATAATAAAGCATCCAAGATAGGCATTGAGAAGAACTAAAAATAATTTTTAAAAAAAAAAGGGAAAATGTCAAGCGGAGTATACATATGGCCAGTACATCCAAATCTCATAAATGCAAAATAAAAGGAAATAAGAATTAAGCCAGATTCTTGAATGCATTGGAGACATGATGGTATTATTGCTAAGAAGTACAACATCTACAAACTTACAATAAGAGACTCACGAACTTGTTTCAAGAGAAAAGGTAATAAACAACAAATTCATTTACAAATTTAGCTAACTTGATGCATAGGAAAAAGTTGCAGCTGCCACCACCTCCATACCAGATTGACAATACATTCGGGAGGGGGAATAAGCAAATCCATGTGTTAAAGTAAGCAGATGTAAATTAAAGCTTCTCCATGAGGTATATACAAATACCACAAGAATATATAGAAGCTGACTAATTTAGGGTACCAGAAACAAGGTAGTGACATTATGGTACATAAAAATTTGCAGAATGTGTTAGGGAACATACAAGAAACTAACCACATTTCCAATAGTTTCTACTCCCCTTAAGGCAGATAATATTAGTCACGATCCAACATAGACACTCAAATTGATCGAATGAAACAATGTGAGCCCGTGTAACAGAAAACCAGTTTCCAAATGAAAAGAATGATAATATAACCTTTTATTAAGGTAATAAAGAACAATATACTAGCAAGTCAAGACTGTCATCAACGAAAGTAAGCTTTCAGCATTGCAATTGAAATATATGCTCAAAGGAA
>JANIJH010000002.1:48630672-48645235 GCA_024520975.1 Erythroxylum areolatum
AACTTCCATTTTTTCAACCCCCTCTCCCTCCTTTCGACTATCAATCCCAGGCTCCGCCTTTACTTCATCCAAACTCTTCCCGCTCTTGCTTGGCTTCCCATTCGGTTTAGCAGAACTAGGCTCCAGTCCTCCCCCAGTTTTCCCACTACCCCAAATCTTTTTCCATAATTCAAAAGCTTTCCGATCATGGGGCTTGGAAAACGTCTTATCTTCACCCTTCTTCCCTTTCACCACGTGATTCCCAAATTTCTTTTTCAGCCTCGAAACCTTATCCTTCAACTGGGTCAAAGTCACATCAAAGTGCAACGAGTTCTTAATGAACTCATAAAACAAGTTCATATCTTTAGCCGGATCAACCCCTTTCTTCTCAGTAAACTCAATAATACCTTCCAACACAGCGATCTCATCGTCCTCACTCCACAGTCGTTGAAACAACTGCTTTTTCACGTCCTCCGACTTCTCACCTCCAGCTTCGGAGTCCTTCTTCTTGGCCCTCTTCGAATCTTTAGGAGTTGAGTCATTCTCGCTAGCCCTCTTCTCCCCAGCAACAGCTCTGGCAGGTTTAGATCTGGGTTTGGTGGTCTTGGGCGGTGATGTTCCCTCCATGGGCTTGGAAGCAATAGGCTTGACGGTGGCGTTAGGAGCATTCTTGACTGGTAGTTCGGGCTCCGATTCGGAATCTGATTCGGATCCAGACTCAGATTCGGATTCGGATTCTGGCTTATTGGAGTGTGGTGGTTTGGGGGCTTGGGATGGCTTAGACGAGAGTTTGCGGGAGTTGGGCGGAGCACGATCGTCTTTTTCTCCGTCAGATGAAGAGGCTTCATCCTTTCCGCTGTGGGCGGTCTCTTCCTCTTCGTCGGAGGAAGATGACGCGGACGGTGGCTCCTCCATGGGAGTGAGTCGCTTCGGTGCCATATAAAATATAATTTGGGGAACTAGGGTTTGGAGTGAGAAGGAGGTGACTCTCCAGGGAGCGGAGAGAGTTGATTTCAGTTTGGATGTTGGTAGCAGTGGAGTGGAATGAGTAAATGACGGTTGAGTTTAGGCCGTCCGACTCGAGGGAATAGTTTTGACTTTTGACTCTTATGTAAATAATAATATATTTCGAATTATGTTAATATAAATTATTTAATTAATTTAAAAAAAAAAAAGCTCTACATTTCTTATTCTATTTTTAAGATCACTTACCTGATGGACTAAATTAGGGATACTCTAGGAATCCCAGCCTTCACAAGCAATTCGTTGTCTCCTTTTTTTTTTTTTTTTTTACCTATGAGGTGTCTCATGACAAGCCTAATTATAGAAAAACATATTTAAACTATTCATTCTCAAATTAATTTCTACCCAAGCCGGATAGATTCTTTACAAAAAAAATAAAGCTCTGACTTCAAGGTATCTCCATCTATTATTATTATTATACATTGCTAAGAAGACCACGAGTGATCCGCAACTTGTCTCACCAACTAACAGTGATTGTCAAAAAGGTCGCTTAGCTGACATTAACCGTTGATGAGAAAAGAACCAAATGGTTTGGTTCATCCAAAAGTGTTACTGCGACACGTTTGCTAGTCGTTGGTCCGCTCGCTGACAATGTGTAGTGGTATATTCTAGTTTTTAATATTTTTACAAAAATAATTTACATTAATCTTTAGTACACGTGAAATGTCAACTGGCAGGGTAGTCCACGTCATTTATTACTAAAATTAAATTAAATAATATTTTTACAAAAAAGACAAATACCCCCTAAACTAAATTTATGTTCCTCCCACCTGCTGTCCTATTCCCTCAAAAAGTCAAATTGCCCACTGTCTTCAGACCATTCGGAGGCATCATTCGAAGTTATGTTGCCCACTGTCTTCAGACCATTCGGAGGCATCATTCGAAGTTATGTTCTTGCTCACCAGCAGCCCATTGTGTGTCATTCTTATTCCGTGTCCAACATCTTATTCTCGTTCGAGATATGAACTGCGATTGTGGTGTAATTGCATGCACTAGTTAAGTGTCTAAGGTCTTATGTTGAACTTACACCTTCTTTTTTATCAACTTCCTTGAAATGCCCTAAATCTGACTTATTTTTTATTATCTTCTTACCTGCAATCTGTGGGTTGTCAAGTATGCTTTAGAATTATTCAACAAGAACTAATGTAATGTTGGCATCTGATATTAATTTCGTTATCCATATCTTTTATAATTGCATCTTTCATCAACTTTTCCTTAACCCTTGACTTTGAACTCCCTTTTTGCCTTCAAACACATTTATGCTCTTTCCATTTTCCCCGGTCCCTCCTTTTGTAAACATCTCGTTCTTTTCTTTCTCTTTAGTCATACGAGGATATTATTGAATCACTGCCATTGAAACGCTGAACTCTAGCTTGAAACTGAGTCTTTATCTTCCAATTTCTAACATGATAAGGGAATATGCATGCAGAAATGAGCAAAAGACGTTATGGTCTAAAGTTAGAAATAATAACTGAAACTTTAGACCCCTGTTCAGGTTTGCAATTTATGGTATTAATTACAATAGGATATATACTTTCAATGATTTTAGCAACTATATAAAGAAGTTTGACGAATCTAGTCAAACAAATCTTTATTCTTGTTCTTTGAAGTTTGACGAATTAATATATAAAGACGATCTAGAAGGCAACAACTTGCGGACAGCTGATACGATGTTGGTTGTCCGTGTGCATTAATAATTATCAAGCAATCCTTTCAAACCTTCAAATAGATCAGGACTTATAAATGAGCATAATGTTATGAGGATACCAATAATGATCCTAAAAATAGTTGACTATTCTTATTCCAGTAGTGAATTCCTATTTGCTTCCTTATACCATCCCAAAGCTTTATGTAGCGTTTTGCTTCCTTTTAGATACAAAGGTTATCGATCAATTTGTATCTTGAAAACTCATGAGATGACTCATTCAGTCCCGATGGTCCTATATTTATTTACAACTTTTAATGCCATAAAGTGACATTTTACTCTTAGTTATGGATGCATAATATCTTATTTATCTTGTTTGGCTCCACGCAGGTGCTTTCTCTTCTATTTTTTAAATTGCATCTTATCTAATTAATGTTGTTTAATTGAAAATTAATGATATAAATATCTGTTTTGCAGATGTTAAATTTTGAATTTTATTATAGTGGGGCATTAAAAAGATTGACAACAATAAACATGATGGGGCCAAAATTAAAAGGAAGAAGAATATGATTATTGATGAAGTTATCATGCTAGTCCTAAAAGGAGTATAGCTTAAAGGAGTTAAGCTTGCATCATGATAAAGACAAATTGCAATGCTCAATTGTATGGAAGAATTAAATTACCATAATGTCGAAGTCTACTACGAGTATGGTTATAAGCATCCTACAACAGATGGTGAAGAATCTAATTCTGATATTGGCAATTGCTCTAAAACTAATACATAGCATAATATAAGTATGAATGATGGAGGGTTATTCCAAGTTTAAGTGGAAAAAGATTTAATTATTATGTAGATGAGGGAATCTAGAGATGATTCAATTGAAGATGAGTTATTTGTAACTGATGATGAAGAATATGATAGTCCGAGGACAAATAAGAAGATATATGCCAAGATTGTATATAATGGATTTGAATACGCGATAATGTTTCGGATGGGGGTTGGAAATATTGAAAAGTATTGCAATGAAGATGGTGATTATTCCAAAAATAGACAAAGACAAGAAGGAAGTTCATATGGTTGGTGTAGTGAATATGAAGATAGTGACGCTAAAGTTTAATCACCAGTTTGTATGATGATGAATGGTGCGTGTCATCTATTTTAAAGAAGAATATGTTTTCTTTATCCAAAAGTGGATATGAAGGATTTTAAATTTGAAATTGCTATGAAGTTTAAAGATGAGATGCAATTGAGGGAAGCAAAAAAGAAAATCTACAAATACTAACGAATATGATATTTTAATGTCGAAATCTATTCCGAAAATGGAGGTTGTTTATGAGCCATGATATCCATTTTGGGTATATGTTATATGGATTGGAAATTAAAAATATATATATGTTATTAAGATGGTAGAAAACAAGTATAATTGTAGGAAGGTGCAAAGAAACAAGCAAGTTAGCAAGAAATAGATTATAAATGAATTCTTACACAAGTTTGGGAGGAACTCAAATTGGTTGATTTCTAAGATGATGGATGATCTTCAAAGAAAATATGTATTATAAGTGACTAGATCCCAATGTTATAAGGCTAAATAGGAAGTCATTATTATGCTACGAGGATCTATAGATGATCATTATGCCAAGTTATGGTTTTATAGACAAGAGTTACAATGAGTTGGCAAAGATGGGCAATTCATTATGCAAAACAAACTTGATGAAAAGTTTATAAATCCAAAGTCTAAGACTTTTTATATGGGATTTAGTATATTGAAATGTGGATTTCTTGGTGGATGTGAAAATAATTAGGCTAGATGTATGTTTTAGAGGTGCTTTATTAGCTATAGTTAGTTGTGATGGAAACAATCAAATGTTTCCTATATCTTTTAATGTGGCTGAGTGAGAGAATTACCAATCTTATCTTTAGTTTTTGAATAGTCTTGCTGAAGATATAAACATAAGTGGGAATACATAGGTTTTTTTAAAGGAAAAGGTAAACTTTAAATATCCATACATGTTATGTTTACTTATTAATATCCTTTGAGTTCTTCAACTCACATTACTCATTTTCTTTATTATAGGGTTTAGTGAATGCATTAAAGAATATCTTCCTATAAGCAAAACAAAGAAAAGGTGCCCTAACATATTTATGCATATTGATCTAATGTTCATAAAGGCCACATATATAGGAGTTTATTTTGGAAGGTGGTGAGTTGCATCAAAGAAATGGAATTTAATAAGGTAATGGAGCAGTTAAAGAGTATTCCAAATAAGGCACACGATGATTTCATAATTAGGAAAGTAGACTTTTATGAAGGAATTTATAAGCACAAGACTAAAGTATGAAATAGCTCAAAATAATGTATAAGAGGCATTTAATGGATTCATTTGTGAAGCCCGTACAAAAAGCTTAAACAATATGTTAGAAGATATTGGAGTTGCTTTAATGACTTCGATACATGAAAAAGGGAAATGATGCTCAAATTCACTGATGACATTTGCCCAAAAATGAGGAAGAAAATAGAGTTTGCACAACAGGAAGCAAGACATCGTATCATTAAGACTAATGAAATTTTGAAATTCAAAGTCACACTTTTTACAGACAAGTTCATCTTTGATTTACAAGCACGAACTTGTCAATGTAGGTTTTAGGATTTGATAAGAATTCTATGTAACCATGTTATGGCTTGTATACCATAACAGAGGGAGGATATTGATGTTTATGTTAGTCGATACTACAAGCATGAATGTTATATGAAAAGTTATCAATATGCTATGGAACCATTAATGGTTTAAAATTTTGGGCAAAACTAAAAATCTATAGCCAATATTACCTCTTTTGATCAAAAAGATGCTTAAAAGACCCAAAAAGTTTTTAAAAATAGATAAGAATGAAGAACCGTAAAATATGAACAAGTTTAGCTAGGTTAGAATAGCAATCAGATGTCATCATTGTTATGAATTTGGTTATAATATAAGAGGATGGAAAAATAAGGATCAACATTTGAGGCAACCTAAATTGTTAAGGTGATTGTTAATTCTTTGGTTCATTTTATTTAAAATATGGATTAAATGTTAGTTTTTTCATCACAAAGTATACATAAATGTATAATGCAGTGAAAAAGAGGACGATCGTAAAAAATAAGTCCCTTTATCCAATATTGGTAGTTGTCTGGTTTGAAGACCCATACAATTAGTATCTATAAGCTCAAAAACTACATTCTCTATCTTAAAAAAAGGAGAAGAGGGTGGTTAGTCAATATTCACATTTAATTTCATGTAACTCTTCTCCAAATTATTTAACAATATAACAACTTTTATTTGTACAGGCAACTATAGGATATGGAGTAACATTTAAGGAAGTTAGTGAAAATACTTATTTTATGGTTGTCACTTGAGTACATCTTTACATTGCTTATTTGTAACTATATCATATGTGCTAATATTGTGCTTTTTGTTTTTTATATTTACAGATGAGTAGAAGTCAATTTTTTTAGTTTTTAAACCTTCAAATAATAATGCAATTACAACTCAAGTTTCCCAAAATACAATTGACAATGCAACTCAAACCAAGAGGAGCAAATTGAGGGCTAGAAGATCGACTCCAAGTAAATATCAAGTTATGATGGTGAATCCAATGCATATTAAACATTTGTTGATGATTTTGAACATTATGTTTATTATGATTTGATAGATAATTTAGATGGCCAAATTTAGGTTTGATTGAGAATTTGGACAAGTTATGATAGGCTTGACAATTTGAAGATTAGTATTATTTATTCTTTGGTTCTATATTTTATTTTATAGTTGTATTTGTTTGATTATGTGTTTGACTTGGACTAAAACTTACAATATATACATATGGTTGGTTACTAGTGTAGTAATTGAAACTTTGTTATTAGTTATACTTTGGTTGTGTCTTTTGTTTTAGAGGTGTATTTGTTAGGATTAAACAAAATATGTTTTCACCGCATTATGATTAGTAATGCTCAGCTTTCTTATGTATCTGAAAAGTTTATTTGTTTAAGATAAGCTACATAAATATTAGTTCAAAACAAAAATGTGTAATACTTATGATTGGTTCATACGTTTAGTTGTACTTGTATTTACCTTTGGTTTTGTTTGTGTTCATTTTAATTGCTTGTGCTTGTAAACACTTTTACTGAGGATAGCAAGAGACTTATGGGTAATAATTAATTAATATAATTTTTTCTTGGATGGAGATTGTGCTTATTAGTCTATAATGTTTCTTTATTTTTAGCTGAGAATTGACAATTTTAATAAAAGAAAGAATTTATTATTCTTTGACTTAGCTAAAAAAACTATATTCCATATTGAAGGATATGTTCATATAAAAATTAGTAAAAGAATTTTGATTGTTTCAATTGTTCATTTCTTTAACTTAGGCAAAGGAAACTACATTTCATTTTGGATGATACATTTATATAAATTTAAGTCTAAGTTACTAAGAAATAAAATGAGCTACATTTATATGAATAAGATTGGAATCTATAACTAACCAAGCATTATAACTATTGGATATTTGAAAATGTCTCGATATTAGGGCTAAATGCATCAGATGCCCTAGATATGTAATCACACAAGACCTAAAAAATAAAAATAAAATTACAAGTACTATACTTATGTCAAATTTACATTATTTTAAAATATATATACTTCTCTCTTGCAATCAAGAGTAAATATTGTGGACAAAACTCTTAGCACAATGCACAAAAGACATCTGACATAATTTTTTACAATAATAAGCCTTCAACTCATTTACCAATATTAAATATCTACAAGAAACATATAATTTGAATATTGATTAAAATTTTGTATAATAACGACACTGTTAAAACTATAATTGACATATTTACTTTCTTATTAATGCAATGATGAAAATGTTGACTAATATTAGCATTAGTATTTGATATCTATGACTTCATCTTCTCATTATTATTGGAGAAATCAGTATAAGGAATCTAATATATACCTATAAATCATGAACTAAATTAAAATAAAATACAATCAATACACCACATATAATAATAATAAATGTTAATATTGTTTTATAGTTGAACACGACGCTTTCTCTCAATAAAATTGAGAATATATCTTTTCAACTTTTGCTAAATTATTGAAAGAATAGTAAATAACATTATTGAATCTGTTAAAAAACTTTATACCCGCCCTAGCTATGTCAAGTATATACTATGTGTATAAGCAACGAAAGCTATATATATTTTATTTCCACCAATATTTGTTTTAATCATATTACAATATCATCATATGAAAATATTAATATAAGATATCATATAAAAATAATATATTATACCACTTTTATATTTCTTGATGCAACTATGAAGTATTGCAATGAAAAGTCTATTAAACGAAAGGTCAATGAAAGAAATTGAGTATATAAATGACTATAATTTTTAGAAGGGTTTTCTTTCTAACTCCAGTTGAAATTAATTTTTTAATTAAGTCACTCTGGGGAAAATTAATAAGGTAAAACTATTCATAGAAGAGTGTCTGAAAAAAGGTTAAGCTATCAATGTTGTAAACTGTACTACCCTAATTCATGGTTTTTGTAAGAAAGATGATGTAGAATGTCGTTATTTGATGAAATGTATTAAATAAATAAACATCCTGATAACATCACTTATATAGCCATAGTCGATGCATTAGCAAGGAACGTTAGAATAAAGCTACAGTTGATCACTTTTGCAATAAAGATAAACTATATGGTAAGTGAAGAAAATGGATAGTTAATCTTTCCAGTGCTATAAATATCAAATGTACCAATTAGGTTTAAGTTGTTCTTCATTAACCAACCATAATAATATAACAGCAAACTACAAAGTACACAAGTTCAAGCTTTGGGATCAATTAGATCCATTTTTCAAGATTTACCCAACTTATGAAACCACAAATCAGTTTTAATATCACAAAGGCAATTGAAAAAAAAAAACAAAATATTGATAGAACATAATAGAAAATTGAAGATAGATAAAATCACAAAGAAAGTGATGGAATCTCAACAAGAAACAAAGGAATATTTGGCAAATGTAACATTGTTGGAGAGTTTTATGAGAGATAAATAAGAATGATGTCACTAAAGAAGAGAGATGGTAAGACAACTTTGATTAACATCGTCGGACAATGCGTAAATGGTGGGCAAAGGAGAGTATGGCAGACATTTTGCTAAAATAGGGCAGACTGCAATGGTGATGTCAAGTATTACTGGTGAGCAGAGTCAGGTGGTTAACACATTGGTTCAGTAATCAAAGAGTTGATGTCCAGGAATTAGGTGGTACGGGTGAGCCATATATTTTGAGAGGGCAATTATTGCGCGGATTGGTTAACCAACTATAACTATAGTCTACCTTTAGGAGTTTACAGGTTTTGTGATAACGTTAAGGTCTATCTTCTTTACTGTTTGCAGACTCTGTTGGAGTATTCTTGTCTCGTGTTACTCTTCTGTAGTTTTCTTCTTCAGGCTTATGCCGGTTTCTAAAAACAAAAAAAGGAGCTAAATTAGTTTATGGTTTTTCTTTTTTGTTGAATAATTATTTTATTTAATTTTAGTAATAACTGATGTAGACTACCCGTCCACTAGGCATCCTAAGTGTAATTTAAGAGAACTAATGTGGCATCAACTCTATTAACATAAAGACTAACATTAGACAATTTTTGTGAAAAATTAAAAAATTAGGATATTTTATTGTCATTTTTTAAACTTCAGGTCATAATTATAAAATTATAGAAAGTTTGAGTTTTTTTTAGTAATTAACTCCTTTTTTATTAAAGTCACGTGACTTAAGAAATCAACATTTTACTAG
Source organism: Erythroxylum areolatum (assembly GCA_024520975.1). NCBI lineage: Eukaryota > Viridiplantae > Streptophyta > Magnoliopsida > Malpighiales > Erythroxylaceae > Erythroxylum > Erythroxylum areolatum. Next base: position 48,640,156 of record JANIJH010000002.1, read on the forward strand.
TAATAATGGTCATCAATAAAGGATAATACTGACCTATATTTGATACAAAATGAGAGCTCAAATATCAAAAGCATTAAAAAATAAATTTAGACTGATTTTTATAATTTCTTTGAAATTGCAAATTAAAATGTTAAAATATCCAAATTTATACAAAATAATTATTTTCCCAACCTAATTATTCAATCAAGCTCATTCGTTCACATAAACAATCATAATGTAGACTTGTACTCGTAACGTCATGATCTATTAGGATAAATGATGCAAAGTATAAAATATGTTCTTTGCTTTAATAAAGTGGTCATACTAACAGTAAAAGATATCTTATGTCACTAATATTAAAGGTAAATTCACTGAGATTCTTTCCAAAGTTCTTGGAGTGTTAGAGTAAAGAATGAAAGACATGTGGGCCTATATCAGTCAAGTTATTTGGTTTTAAATCATTGATTCGTCAAATGGATTATCTATAGTATATAATTTGAGAGATATTACGTGCATATAATAATTTAGTCATAATGAACTCAAAAAGTAGCAATTACAAATTCCTCTGATGTAAAAAAGAAAGATTGTACACTTTAAAACTTAAATTCAAAGGGTAAAACTTAAAATGTTGAAGATATTAAACATTTGATCTTATCGATATTTTATTTGTATGTTTAATATACATTTGTATTACATTTTAAAATTATTTATCTATCTCTCCCTCTTTTTTTGACCTCCTAAGTGATTATGGACTTAATTCACTTATTTCTTTGATAATAATTTATAATGTGATTATCAATAAAAACTTGTTATATTAGATGTTATAAGTACTGTTGCATCAAAAATTCATGAAAATAAAAAAATTATATGTTGCAAATTAAACATTTTGCATATCTATGAGAGCTTTTTAATAATTTGTTCTTATTGGTCTTATACACTATAACTTGACTTTTACTACTAATCGTGATATCTGTAACTTGATATTTTTAAGGGATTTCTTATTTAAAATTATATATGTGTTTTTTTAATTTAAATATAATGGTATATACTATATTGAATTATTGTTGTGTTCTTTTTAGTATTTGTGTATTGTTAATATTTTTTATTATATTGTCACTTTAGAGGATTTATCATTGTAATTTTCTAGTGAATTTGTGATTTTTTAACAATATTATTTATACATGCGTTCCTATATAGTTATGCAATAAGATAATTATAAGATAGCTATCTTTTTTTACTATTTATGTTGAAGTTTTTAATTATTAATTTGATTACTTATGATGAATTTTGTGATTATAGATTGAATATCATAACAAATTGTTACAATTTAAGGAGACATTAAAATCTATAAGGCTTAGAGTTCTTTATAACCTCTATTTTGTCATATGTGACATAGATTCAAGTTAAGATCATTACTTGGAAAACTAAACTAAATTGGATGATCAAACCAAATTCAATCAAAACCACCTAATATCTTGGGGAAAAAATAAAAAAATAAGTTATTAATGAACTAATTAATTTTGTAGTCCTTTTATATTGAACTAGAAATCAATCAACTGATTTGATTCAATATAAAAATCTAAAATCAATTAGTGGAGGATAAAAAATCATCATAAGTTATTCATAATTTAATTTGGATGTGATTATTGTATAAAGTAGAAATAGATTTAGAGTAGTAGATTTAAGACCTTAATCTAATATGAGAAGACTTGAAAGACGAAATAAAAATAAAATTGTGTTTAAAAGAAGTAAAAATAAGAAAATCGTTAAGTGAATTATATAGAGACACATCACTAGTTTAGTTAGCGTTTATATCAACTCTCATTTCCTTCTTTACTTAGGGCTAATTATTAAAAAATTATGGAGTTTACATGTTTTATATGATATATCGCCAACTTCAACTTTAATAAAAAAATACACCAAGTATCAAAAACTAGATCAAATTAGTATGAGCATCATTTCAAGCAAATAGTCTTTAAGATATTTTATTCATTTTAACAATTTCAAATGAAATGGTACGTCATTTAACTCAAAGAAAGATAAAAATGTAAACATACCAATAAATGCCCAAACTTGAAACAACTAATTTATCACATAACTAATTCCTAACATATTTACCCAATTCATTGAGTCATTCCAAATTTATGGAGAAAGAGAGTAATTTATTGTCATACACCAAAATTGCTTTTTATTAGGTAAATTTACTTTTCAAGCTTGAAAGAAAATGAGTCTCAACCATTTAAAGGATCTATTTTTCCTAGCTAATATTTAGTCAACCAATAATGTACTTAAAGAAAAAAGGGCATGTTCTCATTATTTAAAGGATATGGTTTATATTTTCCAGCTAAGCCAATAACCTAGGAAGAAGAAGTTTTTGTACCTAACATGGAAAATTACTTATTATTCTTATTTTGAATGGATGCATACAAAAGCTAATATAAAAGACCAACGTGTAAATTTTAAGCTAGTTATAGAAATTTTAGAGTTTGAAAGTAGAACAAAAAAGTAAAGAAGAAGTCAATATTGGTTAGCTCAATAAATTTCTTATTTGGAATATAAGATTATTGATAACAAAAAGATGATAAAAAAGGCTAGTTGAAAATTATGACTAAAAATTGAAAAATATTGTATCAAAACTAGCTAAATCTCATGATATGAAAGAAAGGAGCACCAATAACTTGACAATGTTGTGTTTATATATACACGCTTGATTGTTATAATTTTAATGTGCCTTTTCTCATGTATTTAGAGGTTAAAAACAAATCTTGCTTAGTTTGAGTACATATATAAGTTTACATATAAAAGATAGAAGCCTCTTATTATTTTGTGAACTTAAATTTATACGTAAAAGCATAGATGTAAGTTTATTTTAAAGTTATTGTATAAGGATTTCTGAACCTAGTATTCATTTCATTATGCTTATAACATTTTTTTAATGAATGTTATAATGTAGAATTATTAAACCAAACTTTTGTTTATGTCCTGGTCTACAAATCCAAAATATACATATAGGAATAAAGCAACAAAATAAGTTAAAAATTACAACAAAATGATTAACAACTATTATAGCATATGCTAACAAAATAATACCATCTAACATTGTAACGGTACAAATCGGCCTCTTTTGGTCATTGTCTTCCTATTTTAGGCAATCTTGTTGATTTCTTAGTTAATTTTTGAAACGTTTATTGGTTGATGTCTCATTATGGGTTGAACTACTATTTTGATGAAAATAAAATTATGTTTAATAGGTGTTTGAGATTTTTGATTAGATTAAGATAATGGCCCATTATTTTTGTCTTGTTAGTTTGTACATGAACTTGGGTATTGAGGTATTTATGTTGATTGAAAGCTCAATCATGTATTTCTTTATAAAAACTTAAGTTATACTTCCTTTTGAAGGCTAAGAATTAGTAACATAACAAAATTAGTTCCTTATAAATCAAAATGCATTAACTTTCTCTCCTAAATTATTAACCTATAATATATATTCTAGAAAACTTCTCCATATGTGACTGTAATTCCTCTTTTTTCTCTATTCATATCATATCTTATAATAATATTTTAAACTTTTGCCTCTTTTGTAATCTTCATCTTTCTTTTCATATTCCTATTTCTCTCCCTCTCCCTCTCCCTCTCCCTCTCACTCTTATACTCGTATTAGGTTCAATTCTAGCCTACCAACTTTTGGCTCTTTGATATTTAGTTAATTACTTCTATCAATATTTGACTATTCATCCTGTTTTGATTCCTTTCTTGGTCTACCTCTTTTCCTCTATAATATACACAAATAAATATGCACTAAAGTATATAATTACCAGTTAAGTGAAGTCATTAAGTAATAAGAAAGAAATAAATACATACTCATAGTCACTTATGGTTCAATTATTGATGGTTGTTTCTCCTAGGCAAATTCTTTTGTTATGACAATATTGTTTGAAATGTTGAAAACTCGTTTAGACAATTTTATTACTCATTCATCTTTACTTCTCCTTTTATTCTTTTTAGATCTCCTTAGTCTTTTTCTTATTTTAGGTGGATGAATTGGCTCATATTCAACACCATGCCATAATTTTAGACAATTTAATGGTTTAATACGATATTGGTAACACTTAATATATATTAATCTTGTATCATTTACTGATAAAATCTTCTAAATTAGCCTTTAGTAATATATGTAATTGATATGTTGACAAGGCATCCCATTTCATTCTTGATAAGTGTGAATTACATCATATTTTAGGGTTTAGTTCGATATGTCTTTAATTGTTCACTTCATCGTTTAGTATGTGTTTAGCTAGAATTGTGTTAGTTTGTTAATTAATTGTGTTAAAGAGTTTTATGGGTTAGTACAAGTCTTTGAATTTAATTATTATGTCTTTGAGGTACTTTGATGTGATTATTAGTGTTTTAGGGTTAACATCGAAGAACGAAAAAATTTTGGAGACACTCGGGCCTAAACAATGGCCCATGATCGTGGCAAACAGATCACGATCATGATCGAAGCACTGGAGTTAATGCCACAATCGTGACAAAAACTAAGGACACGACCGATGATCGTGGTCTACTTCAGGCAAACGCTAGAAAACATCAAGTTTCAAGTGAGTTTTTAGACCTTTTGGACCCCCAAAAAAACCTTAGGATTGCCCAGAACACAAAAGGTATATAAAAAAATAAGATAAATAAGATGAGAGAGCTTTTGCATCAACCTATTTTTTTCCATCTTTATTATTATATAGAATTGGAAATAGCAGTTTGATGCAAAGTTATGAATACCATATCGGGCTTGGTACCATATTGAGTTCTGGAACGGAACTGTACCAGTATCGGTCAGTATTAGGTACCGTTTCGGGTAATTTTTTAAATTTATAAAATAGTCCCTAAAATTTTTAAAAATTACAAAATAGTCCATATTAGTATATTGTACTGTTGTACTGTATACTTTACTAGTTTACTGTTTACATCAACCATGCTTTTAAAAATCTTAATAGTAAATAATAATGACAATTAATATGAAATAAGTCAATAACAATAATTTTAAATATTTTACATATAAATAATAACCACAATTAATATAAACAAAGACAATCATCATCATACA